>JANHGO010003970.1:0-25938 GCA_024606505.1 Aquila spilogaster | reverse complement strand
GGTGGGGGGTGTGGAATGAGAACGCCCCTTTGGCACAGTGTCCAGGGGAGGGAGCTGGAGAAGGGAATGGGTTTGCCTTGCTTGCTCCACTTTAAATACCTTTGCATAGAGCTCTGGCCACTGTGGTAAGGTTGGAAGGCTTCACCTGCAGTCTCTGCGTGAGCATCATCTCCTCTGCACCATGGATGCGCAGCACTGCAAGATGAATGGAGACTCCTTCCAGGTGAGCAGTGGGGCCTCTCTCTAACCCTAACCCTTACTATAACCCTAACCCTAACTGTAACCCACATGCTTGCAAATCTTGTTCCCTGCTCTCTGAGATGCCCCTGATGGGAGAAAACAAGCTGCACGTCTCATGCTTTGCAGTCCTTGGTTGTCACCGTTGTCCCTTTTGGCAGCCAGTGGTGATAGCTGTGTTCTCAGATGTGCAGTAGGAATGAAAATGAAAATGTTACAAAAGGGGAAATGAAGGAGAGGTGACAGAGAACATGTATCCCTGCATACATGACAAATAGAAGAAGCAGTGGAAAAGACCAGCAGCTAATTAGAGGTCTCTTAAACCTGAGTGATGAAAGCAAGCTGTTAAAGTAAAGCAGCTGAAGTTGTGTGCTCCTGTGGCAGAGCTATTTGTTAACTTCTGGCACTCTGACAACCCTTTTATATGTTTACTGACTTACTTTGAGCCCTTTGTTTTGGAAAATTCAGGAAAGTACTGAAATCTATAACTTTTGGTTACAGGCACTGTAGTTACTGCAGGAACAAGTGATGTTAACTTGAGGACAGCATAGTTAATTATTAGGACAACATTTTGTCCTGCACAATGCCTCTGAAGCCAGAGAAGAACTGCAACAGATGTAGAAAAAGCTTCATTTTCCAAGAGCGTTGTTAGGAACAGAGCAGCCAAGGAAGCTTGGTTTCCTACTGCTTTGTGTGCTGAGGCTGAATTTCCCCCCAAATTTGCTAGCATTTCACCATGTTACTTCTCCAGGTTGCATAGTTGCTTACCTATGGTGATATCTGTGGGAGCTGAGCATCTAAATGCCATAAGAAAATGGACTGTAAGTGGCTTGAAAACTAGTTCCAGAATTAACTTAGGAATCTTATTTTCTCTGAAATATTTTTTTTTCTTTTTCTTTTTTTTTTCCCTCTACTATTTAGTACATCTACTAACTCTGGAATTTAAGACAGAGAGGTGAAAGTTTACTCTCTCTGAAACTTCAGGCAAAAAATTCTTCAGTTTCAGCAGTTCTGGAATTCACTCTGAAGCGTTTTACTTAACCAGCTCAGAAATTGATTAGAAGGCTGGTAGGTCTGTGTTATTGTCCTCCAGTACAGCCACGTGCATTGGAAGGACAACGTCAATGCCTGTGTGAAGTAGTTAATGAGAAACTGTCCTTGCATCTACACATCACTGGTGTAAGACATAGTGCTAGGTCCAGAAATGGATGTACCTATTTGTTAACTTATTTTACTTCCCGGAAAGAGAGACTTAGAGCTGACTTTTTTTTTTCCACACAACACTTATAGTTCACATATGAATATCATACAGGCAGTATTTCAGTGACAATGAAACAATTTGTTCAACTCTTCATCACCGTTGCAGAAGTAAAAGAGTAGAATTGACCCAAAGCTGCAATTCATCTCTGTATGAGACTGAAAGACAAAAAATTAGAATTAGAACTGAGAATGGATAAACTGTGATCAACAGTAAAGAATATGCATATGTAGTACAAAAAGTTCAGCAATAGATTTGGGTCCCTGTGTTTATGTTGATGTGTTGGTTCCAGCGTTTACTGCCTCCACATATATATAGATAAAATCTGGGTAGCAGTTGGGAAATCAATCATTTTAATCTTCCTTCATCTTGCACTTAAAACCTCTACCTCTGTGGACAGACTCAAACCTGCACTAATTTTTGAACAAAGACCTCCCAGTGAACTACATTCAGATGCAAATGTGCAAGAAGTTAAATAAGTGTCATCATGTTTGCAGAATTAGTACTGGGTCCCTTCTGCAATGTGCCTTATTTTTAAGCACCAACATAAATTAATGTACAAGAGTGGGAAAATGAGTGAAATCAGCCTAAAAGTGTCTATTCTCAGCAAATCCAGGCTAGTGACCAATAAGAACATATCTGCATTGGAAAGAAGTCTTCTGAGGCATTGAGGGCAATCTTATCGTGTAAAGAGAGCAATTAATATCAAAATTACTCTGGAAGTGGAACCAGCTAGAAAAATCTGTTGTCGCTCTTTGGCAGTGAATACTCACATTAGCAGCAGCTTAAAAGACAGCCTGAAGAACCAGCAGTTATGTATTTTACAGATGAAGGTAATTCATTATAAAGCTGCCTCGGGAAACGTAGTCCCACCAAGAGCTTTATGGCTTCCAAGCAGCTGGGTTTCATTATTAATGTCTGCTACAAATACCGCCTTTGCTATTTTTAAGGACAGTATAGGGAACTGAAACCCTTTATACTCTGATTTATATGTTAAACTTAGCAGTAGCTATAATGAGGACAGATTCTGACTAAAAATGTAGATCCTAATACAGAAAAATTGGAAGGATAGATACTTTGAGTCAGGTCTCGACCAAGGACTTGTTACATCAGCACCTCTCTGTGCTACAAATGTCTGGTGTGATCTTTGAAATGCCATCCAGACGTCATGTGTCCAAGGCCAGCAGAAGTTAAAAAACACAAATAAAGTCTTGCTGTGAGTTCCAAAAGCTTGTGGTGGTTGTACTTCAGATTGCACCGATATTAGAAACGTTTAGCAACTCAGTGTTGCCCTGTTTTGCCCTGAGTATTAATGAAACAGAAGCTGGGAGGTGTTTCACTGTAGCTAAAACCAAAGTAGAGTAATGTTTCCAGTTTTCCCTGAGCTTGATACACTTGAGAAGTGAAGCAGGGCAGAAATGGAGTGAGGCTATTTTCATTTTTGACTACCTTCCTCACACATGGGACGTAATTTAAGAGAACATATTGTGTGTCTCTACCATCATAAAAAAGAGCAGCCCCAAAGCTGTTCTCTTTCCCCTGGAAGCAACAGTTGTTTAAATCCTATTCAAAACATCTTCATATTCTCCTTACATTGCTAATGCAGTGCAAAAGAGCAGTGGAGAAAAGCAAAACTGACTCCTGGGGTGAATTTAAATATTTTCTTTCCCGTTTCTTTCAGGAATCCATACACATTGAAGAGTCCTCAAACAAAAATGGTGTGATTTCTTTGATCTTCTCTTTGAAAGAAGAAGTTGGGGCATTGGCTAAAGTTCTGCGCACGTTTGAGGTAAATATTTTTCTTCATGAGACCCAATCATGTCTTCATTCTTTCCCATTGCAGCAGCATTTGCTCTGCATGTTCTCAATCCTATTTGATTGCCACTGTGGCATTCTTTTTTTTCTGGAGTTGAAAACACTTGAAGTCCTGGAACAGGAGTTGCCTTTTTAAGCTAAAGGCTTGATTTCAGGGTTTTCATTTAAAACTGCCACCTTTAACCGACATGAGGATGAAAAAAAATATGTTTTTCTACATTTAAGAAGGAAGTATCCCACTGTAGCAGCTAAAGTAAGAGGCAGAAGTGAATTGGGCAATAACTTGAGATTGATACTTGAGCAAGTATATGTATAGTGAAGAAAGGCAAATATAACTTGAGCATGAGCCATTTGGAATGAAGAATTTCTATGTGGAGGAGTATCTGTCCTCTAAGCTGCTGTTCACCTCAGTAAATCTGACATAAATGAACCCACCATCTCCCGCTACTGGTACTTCTACATAGAGGGTGGGGATACCTCCAAAACAGTAAAAGAAAGGCACTATTTTGCAGTTTGTTCACTCTCAAGGAGCATAGGATTTTGTGCTGGCTTATATGGAAGGATCTAGGGGAAAAAAAAAAAGGAGCCATTTACCTTCCAGGACGTTGTGTGCCTGTTTATTTGGACAGAAATATTTCCCAGATGTCATGGATGCTGTTTAATGAGCATGAAATCTTTGCAATTCAGGATGGTTGTGTTGCAACACATACAGCTATGTACTCTGTGCTCCCAAGCAAATACACTGTTATATTGGTTTTGCAACTTAAAGAAAACCAAACAACACATTATCATGTGTTTGTTGTGTCTGAAGGCAGTTCTTTCTGTAGAACACTTTAAGCTGTGGCATGCATACTTTCCATTCATAAACTGAATTGACAAATACATGAAATATTTGTGTTCTCCTAGTACAAATGAAAAATAATTATGAATTATAGGCCATATTTGACTCATTAAGATGAAACAGAAATCATACTAATAACAACAGAGCGTGTCTAAATCTGTGAATTGACTATGGCAATACAATCCTGCAAAATGTCCATATGTTGGCAGCATGTGTGTCTACTAATGAAATAAGGAGGTCTGATGATATTCTATCATTAAATGCATTACCATCTTCTAAGCAAATTATTATCAGTTTTAATGGAAAACTCTGGTATGGGAGGGAGATAAGTAGCTGCCTCAAGGATGTAACTCTTCTAGCCCCAGAATAGGTACCTAAATGAGGCCAGCTAAATCATGGCTTTCAGTCATCACACTGATGACAGCCAAAAAGACAGAAAAAGACAGGTAAAGATGCCAGCACTTTTGGATGGGTGGAGTGATGGTTGGAATAGATGATCTTAGTGATCTTTTCCAATCTTACTGATTCTATGATTCTATATTTCTATGATTCTCATCCCAATTAAGCCAATTCTTTTCTGAAAATTTACAGCCTCCCCCCAGTACTAAGATTTACAAAAGACCTGGCATAGGTGCTCTCATGCAAGCTTTGCACTCTGTTGGCAGCCCAGTAGAGAAATTGATGGATCTCTCCTTGTGTAAGAGTGAAGGGCCCATACGTCTGAGACAACTTCTTGTATTCCATCCCAGCTTGATAAAAACAGCTATAAGACCCAAGTTAGTGGTAGGAGCTGATCCAGAACCACTGTTGGTGGGCTCCTCTGTAGAGCGAGACCCCCCGCCTTGTCCCAAGAGTTGGTTCTGGCCTAAGGAAATGTGTCCAGTTGGTCTGAGAGGAGTGGTACAGAGAGGAGATGTGGGTGCGGCTGTTCTGTCTGTTGTTGCCTTGTGTCGCCACATGAAGTAGGAAAAAAAAACAAAAAACCCACAAAATGTGGTCAGACTGTTCCCTAGAGCAGCAGCAGTGCTGCAGCTGCCAGCCCTTGCTGTGGTTTAACCTGACAGGTAGCTAATCACCACCCAGTCATTCACTTACTTCCTCCCTGCTTTCTCACTGGGATGGGGGAGAGATTTTGGAAAAAAAAACAAAGTAGAACTCATGGGCTGAGATAAAACTATTTACTAAGATAGAGAAAAGGAAAAGAATAGTAGTTATAACTATATACATGTACAAATATATGAACGTATATAACAAGTGATGCACGAACAATTGCTCATCACCCACTGAACAATGTTTAGCTAGCCCCCCTAGCGAGTGGAAGAATGCCAGATGAACTCCCACCCCCTTCAGAACTCCTTCTATGTGATGTCATATGGTATGGAATATCCCTTTGGCCAGTTTCAGTCAGTTGTCCTTATTCTGTTCCCTCCCAGCTCCTTGGGCCCTTTACTGCAGATGGCCTTGGCTCTATGCAACACTGCTTAGCAGCAGCTACAAACATCAGTGTGTTATCAACATTGTTTTTCTCCTAGAACCAAAGCATAGCATCATACCTGACACTCTGAAGAAAACAATTTCCCTAGCTAAAATGAAGACACCCCTGCACAGAGATGAACCTCTACGTCCACTTGCATCAAGGTTGGCTGCACATGGTGAATTCAGAACCTCCAGGTCCTTACCAAGGCTGTGTCTGCCCGAGCTGTCAGGGTTTCTCTGGGAATATGAGTGTGGGAACACAGGTGGAGGACAGCACTCCGCCCTCTCCTCCTCCCAACTGGCTCTTGGGAGTACAAATAGACTGTGCCTCTGGTTCTGATTTTGAGGATTTTGTCTCTTCTCTGGTCAACCTATAAGTCTACATTGAGCCTGAAAGGGAGGTGATGGGGGATTAAAAAAGCTGTAAATATGAAAGTATTGAAAAGAAATCCTCTCTCAAGAGAGGGAGGAAAGCTCAGAAGCAAGGTCCAGATTGAGAAATGAGAGCATGAGAAGATACCCAAAGAAAGGAGAAACTTAGCAGTGCCAGCAGCAGATGGGCTGCTTTTCTGTGAAGTAGGTCTCCATGTGGACAAGGGGAGGTTCATTCTCTCCTTGGTTTAGGAGCTGGAGCAAAAATTTCTGTTATATTGCAAGGGTTGTTACATCATTCTTGCATCCCTGCCTAGGATGCAGGAGTACCTGTTCACAGCCAAACTCACATCCTGCATGTGCGCCACTTTCACGCTGGGCTGACACTTGACCAGGCATTAACTTCTATTCCAGCCTGGCCTCCGGTGGAGCAGGAGCCTGAGGGGAGCTGCTCTGTTCTCAGCTTGGCCCTGCCCTTGAGTAATAGGAGACCCAGAAACAATGGCACATGAAACACCATTGCTGCTCCCCAGTTTAGACCTGGAGCAAAACTCCAAGAGAAAGAAGTGCCCAGATGAAAAATTCCCCGATCCAAACACAGCCCAGATGAACTAGCTAAGCCTTCCTTGTGAGCCAGGGTGGACTGAAGGTATGGACACCTCCTGTGCAGACAGGTGAAGGCACAAGGCCAGTCGCTACAGAATGCTTGTGTCACAGAATTACATCCTGTAACTGTGACACCAAATTTAAGGGAATTTTAGTGTGTCTTGCAAAATCGTCTATTAATGTTCATCCTACTCAAACATCCTTCAAAGCTGCTCATGCAGCTGACAGAGTGCCACTTGCTCTTACATCTACTTTTTGCTCAGAGACCCAAGTTCTTGTTTCTGTTGAGGTCTTAGTTGCACATGAGATGGTGACTGCAGTGATAACTTTTGCTTTACACGTGTAGCTTAAGGTTTTTTCTAAGGAATCTCCTCTATGTGCTCAGCTCCTTATATCTGCTGACTTTATGTTCAAAACCTTCTTTATTATATCCACTTTTCTTGATATTTGCTTGTTTCATATTTTTTCTAATGTATTTCAGTGTTTGGTCAATGCACAACCTCTAGAAAGAATAAGTAGATGCAATAGCACCTCAATCATGCCCAGCAATAAGCAAATCATTAATCCACCTTCCTTCCACACTAGCTGCTCTGTGTGTATATTGGCATGTGGTAAAGATTTGCTTTTTGGTTAAATAATCAAACCCAATTATTTTCACTTGAAAAGCCTCTTTGTACATAGTCTTTATCCATCCCACTGTGGATGCAGCTTCCCTGTGGGCTCTGCTTGGAAAATCTTCGGTCTTCATTGTAGGCTTGGGGATAGCATACAGATAGCATAAACCCATCAGCAGAATCACTACACTCAATTATAATAGGACCTTCAGTATACTAAGGCACTACTTTGTGCGGCCAGGCACTGTTTGTCTGGCTTATGGTGTTAGAAAAGAAGATAGCTAAAATAGAACACCCCAAATAAGCAAAATATCATGCTTAAAATCAGGAAGACAGAGTAGTCATTGTGAAGTTCTGTTTCTTTTTTGATTCACTGGATAAGTAAGTCAAAAAAAAAATACGGAGTGTAAATTCAAGTCAGAAAAAGGCAAAAATCTTCCAGATTTCTTATCAGTGTTGAAAAAGCAAAGCAGACAATATGGAGTTCAACCCAGTGTTACATGCAATGCAAATGTTTATCTTCTCTGTAGTGATAAAAGCCTACTGAAACTGAGATCACTTTTTTAAACAACAATAAGGTGCATTTTGAAAGAAAGAAAAAAACAAAACAAAATAACCTGGCATTTCCAAACTTGAATATATCAATAAAAATATCAGAACTAAACTTTTCATTATATTAATAAAGGAACATATATGAATTTATAAACATGTTTATTCCTCTGAGGTTCTGTCTCTGAATTACAAGTAACAGCAGACATTTCAGCAGTAAAATGTATTAAACACTGTGTTGCAAAATATTACAAATTTTCTCAGTCCGCCCTTAGGTGGAAGCCTTCCATCTTCTCTTCACTGAAATGACCATCTTAAAACCAGAGCAGGAATTCAGTACAGGTTCCAGCTTTCATCGGTGTTACTTCCAGTGAGTAGGTGTCTAGCTCACAACCCCATTGATTTGCACCAAGTAGTACTCCTGCTCTCAGAGTAAATTACTGCTCATTGGAGGAATGGCTGGGAGTGACAGACTGCACTAAACGAGACCCTGAGCTTTCAGAGCCAGCAAAGATGACTGTGCTTTTTTCTTTTTTGTAGCTTACTTTATTCAACAGAAAGTCCAAAGTGACTGTTATCTCTTCATCCCTTGGGTAGATATTGGCTCCGTGGTGTTATCTCTAAACCAGGAGAGGCAGGCAGTCACTTTGGCCAGGGCATGTGTAGGAGATGCCTGCACTGATAGGTGAACACACAGGCCTGCCTCTCCACCACAGCATGGATCTGGACACCTACAACATCTTTTTCATGTGTGAATTCAGTGTCCTTGTTCCATGTTCTCGAGATGGTTCCACCTCTTTCTAGTGTCAGGGGAGCAGGACTTCTTGATCAAGCGAAATGACATGACATTTTATATAGGGGAATGCTCTTTTTCTAATTATGTGCAGTGCCATATGCTCTCATGCCTGTTTTTTTTTTTGTGTGTGTGTGTGTTTTGTGGCTATATTACATTGAAAATCTCATGCTAAACTTCAGTGCAGAAGTGCTGAGTGATGTAAATGAAGGGACAGATACTGATGGGGTGCCCTCTGGGTCCCTTTGCGTCCCAAAGCTTGTTCATGCAGTAAAGGCCGTGGCAGATGTGAGGGAGAAAATGTTAAAGCTCTGTCTTTAGCTGAGAATCTAATCCTTGGATAGTGAAGTTCAGCACCAGTTCCTTAGTCTTCACTTTAGAAAGCTGTGGCTGAAAGCATCTCTGCAACTTCCTAACTTTCTCTATCTATGAAAATTAGGCAGTGAATTACTACTAGTTCTTCTACTAGTGAGCACCCTGATCTAGCTGTCCTTCACTGAAGGGGAGTTGGACTAGATGACCTTTAAATGTTCCTTCCAACTCAAACAATTCTATGATTCTATCATTCTTCTGAAAGACTTTTCCTTCAGGAAACCCTGAGCCAGCACATGGTAAGGCCTAAAAGAACACATCACTTTTGTTATTGCTGTTCTTGTATAAGGAAATGCAAGTAAATCCTTATTCTGGAAGATTTCATTCAAGTTCTCACTGAATGTTCATTAACAGGGCTGTAGAGCTGTTGCTGGTCTTCATCTAGTAACAGGTGGAATCTCCCGATGAAGCTGAACTTTCTTAAATCAATACTCACATAAACAAACTTGAGATGGATTTCACAATGCTACTTAGTTTTAGCAACTATGTGCAGGAGCACTTAGTAATACAGAAACTGAAGGATGTACAAATGCTACTGGAAACATTAGTCCATAGCATTTCCAGAAAGTGCCCATCTCCACTCAAAGCTTCTCAGTGTTAACTATGAGAACATATTTTTTTTCCAACAATCAGGCCACTAAACTACTTGAAGAAGGGATCAACTTCTATTGCCAGTGACCTCCTCAAGATTGCTGATGTACAGTAACATCAAACTGGCTGTATCCCAATGGTGTGGAGCTGTTGCAGCATGGGAGACACTCTGTTAGGATGGTACAGCTGGCATAATCTGGGGAAGAGGATAGAATTGCTCCATGGACTCTAAGAGGAAACCAAGGATGATTTCCAGCTGTGTGGAAAGGTAGGCAGGGAGACAGGCGATCTTTCTGTTTCCTCTACTGCCTCTGTGGTGAATTGACATCCATAGTGATATATCCTGTCATTCAAAAATCATGATTTCAACAAAATAGGCTTTGTTTCAACTTGTTTTTTTGAGCTCTCAGAACATCTCTTGAGATTTCTTTCTCTATCAGGAAGTGATAGAGATACAGCCAATTTGAACACTCAGTTAATGAAAGTTGAGATCTGTTACTCCCAGGAGTGTAAGAAAATTTTGAGAGACTTCTGGTGGTAACTTCAGGGAGTCTGACAACACCATGCTCTTGTGGTCTTGCTTAAATGTTACAACTAAATGCTTCCATCAGTCCTCAAGGCAGAATCTATTCTGATATTCACACTTGCATTGCTTTGAATTAAATGCAAAGTGAGTGGCTACCCCTTCTCTACCAGCACAGAAGCACTCCAGCAGGCATGCAGCTGTAGCATGGAACAAGAAAGACTCAACCTTTATGCTGGCTATAAACCTGAACAGAAGTAGGAAAACACCAACATGCTGTAAGTTCTTCACAGTTGTAGTGGAAATAATGGGTCAAATTCAGCAAAGGAATGTCTAATCTCAAGCTTTGCTTTCAAGTGATTTCTACCAGCTCTAAAATAGTAAAGGCAGGAGAGACAAGTGTTAACAGTTTGAGTGAAAATCCAACCTGAAACACGTGACAGACCAGACCTTCCAAAACTCAGAGTTGGGTTCCAGCAACAAAAATTAACTCAGAAATCTTGAAACTTCATCAAATAAATAGATGATTTGCCCTATTGTTGGAGGCACTAAGGCCAAGTTGGATGGGGCCATGGGAAGCTTGATTTGGTAGGTGGCAGCCTTGCCCATGGCACAGGTTTGGAACTGGGTGGGCTTTGAGGTCTCTTCCAACCTTAGCCATTCTCTGATTCTATGGTCTAAAATTTGCATTGGTTGTCTTTTGAGGACATATACTGTAAAGTTTTCAAGCTCTACTAAAAACACTGCGATTGAAAATTGTTCAAAATAAACAAATACACAAAAAATCCCCCATCACCTTTCTCAGGTAGCCATCTGACTTCAGAAGTTAGAGGTTTAAACAAAGCATTGACTACTGTGAGAAGCTTGATGCCACTGCAAGATTCAACAATACCGAGCACACAATTGAGAAAGATGTGAAACTATGAACATTAAACACTAGATGGAGTACTTGGACTAGAATGAAATCGAGAGTTTTAAACAACACTGGTAATGGAGGCACTGTAAGTATTTTGAAACTGGGGGTTTATTATCAATGCACAGCATATGACAGCATGCTTCTATGAGAGAGACAGTTCATGGATCTATGCTGCTGAATTCCTGCTTTGAAAACAGTCACCAGAAGGGCTGTCCTTTCAGCTGCTCTGCCGCTCCTGAAGCCTCCACACAAGGAATTAATGGTTTTGCATGTCACTGAGCTGCACGTGCCCCTTGAATAATAGCCAAAATGGCTTCAGGTCCTGCAGGAAAGCAGTTGTGCTCATCCTAGGTGTAAGGAAGAAAGTGACTCTCTCCATCAGATCCTTCTGTCCTGTAGTTCTTTATTTATTTTTTTTTTTTCTTTTTCCCAATCTCTTCTTTTTCCATGATCCTTTGGAAGTCACTGATACTTCTGCTGCCTTGTACCCACCCTGTGGCTTGTCTCTTCATTCCCAACCTTAGCATAGTTCACTCCATTTTGCAGGCACTGTTGGTTGTGCAGCTGCCTGCTGAGCCCGGTTGGAGAACTGGTACTGCTGACAGAACACCTGGCCAAAAGTAAAATATACAGTTTGGGATAACCTGTGGGACATCTCACACAACTATGCTATCCCTGGGACAGGGATGCTGAGTGGGGAAGAGAAGTAGGTGGTAACAGCCGCTGAAGAGAGACCCACGTTATCACAACCTCTGCAACAAGTTGGACCCAGTTCTCTTGTGATACTATGCAGATACAGGGTATAATGCCCTGATGCACCAGTGCAAAGTGAATGTAAAGCAGCTCCTTGTTGTGTCTGGCCCACCCTTTGCACAGAGATGTGTTTTACACTCACTCTTTGCCTCTGTGAGTGGCTATGCCAAAGGTGGTGCCAGCCCCGATTTAGTGCACCCATCTTCATGGTGTGGTCGTGGTGAAAGGGCCCTATGCCTGCTCTCTGTCAAAAGCTTTCCAGCTTGGAGTTATTCGAATTTCCATCTCCTGGCCAATCTGCCACCCAGTGCCTCATTGCGCAGAGGGGACATTGTGCAGTCTGTTTGTGAAATGGGGCTTTGGAGGCCTAAAACAAATTGTCCTCAGGGCCCAGCACAGTGACAGCCATTCTCTGCCCGCAGACAGCCCCATGAGGACAGTATCTCTCCAGAGCAGCAGTTGGTGGTGAATGCGCTTTTGACCTTTTCAACTTATTGTATTGGTATCTAGCCAAACATTTTAAGTTCATCTGTAGCATGTGACACTCAGAAAACAGAGGAATGACATGCATGCTGTTTCCTACAAAGTAATAAACTGCCTTTTGTGGTGGAGTGAATGAGGCCTTTGCTGCTGATGGCCAGATGCCCTCCTGCGCTGTGCAAGCACTGAGAGCAGCAAAGAAAACCTTAACGTGCTTGAGAAGCTCAAGCTAGAGGGAGGTAGAGAAAAAAAACTTCCCTCTTTCTTCCCTGTAGGTCACAAATAGATCCTTGCAGCATTTCTTCATGGATGAAATCCTGACCCCACTGCAGGGGGTTGATCCACACACTAGTGGGGCCATCATTTCACCCCATGTAGTCTAGGATCTACTCAAGCCTGAAAGCAGCAAAACAGCAGTGTCACTGTGGCTGCTGATCACCGTGTGTCAGCTCCTCTGACTCCTCTGGGTTTACTCTTCAGTCCGGAATTTTCTCACAGGGTTAACTCTTTTCCTTGCAAGAGATGGAAACTGTGACCCAGCCATGGTTGTGGCTGTGGTGGGAGCCTGAAGGATGGTCAGCACTGACTAAAATCTGTTAAAAAGGTTTTTTAAAAGATTTTTCTCAAAAATATGATATTAGCTACTGATTGCTTTACTTTTATCATACTTTACCTGTCGTGGTGACAACTGAGGTCAGATCCCAACTAGTCATAGTTGTTACAGCTATGGCTGCAAATAGTCCCTTTCTTCAGAGCTAGGAGGTGCTGCTGTTTGTAAGTGAAGGTCTTTGGTGAGACAGAATTTGACTTTCTGCGCTAAGGAAAAGATTTTGCTGTTACTGTGAGAGTGATCAGACTCTGGAGCAGTTTGTTCAGAGAGGCTGAGAAGGTTCTGTCTGTGGGGATACTCAAAATCTGACTGAACAAAGTCCTGAGAAACCAGCTTTTGTGAAGTCTACTTGAGCAAGTGCTTGGACTAGATGATTTCCATAGGTCCCATGTATCCTCATTGACTGCAATTCTTTGTTTTTGTGATTCAGTGAGCTTACAATACCCACGTTTTTATTTACACAACCCTGGGCTACCTTTCTGGTGCAGATCCATGTTTCCTATTGGATCTCTGCCCAAAACCTGCTCACAGACCTGGAAGCTGTGCAGGTGACTCAGTTTCCTTGGCAGAAATTTAGCTCACAGGGAAACCCACTCCTTGCTTTTCTGACCTCCTTTAAAAACGTTCATAAGTACAGCATTCACCTTCTGTTAAGAGGGAGAAGCTCTTTTATTTTCCATGTTGATTGTGGGGAAATGTTTTTGTCCACACAGGTGAGATACCAATACGTACTTGCAGTAGTGGAGTTACCATTTACAATACAAAGCCTATTTGCAACTTTCATCACTTTTCTCAAAGCATTATGCAGTAATAGCTTTTATACTGCTGCTCTGCACAAGGGTGAATCCTACATCCTTCTCAGTGTCCCTTTTCATTTCCTTCCATTTTGAAAGCCTTCAGTCCAATGGCCATCAGAGTCAAGTCTCCGCTTTTGAGTTATTTGTGCTATGTGGTATAGGTAGTTGACTGACATGTATTTTAGCTAGTCTTTATGTTGTATTCCTTCCCTCAGACGCTGTGTGACCAAAATCTTTCTTTCCCATAGGAGAAAGGCATAAATCTGACCCACATTGAATCTCGACCTTCTCGTCTCAATAAAGATGAGTATGAATTCTTCATTAACTTGGAAGGCAAGAATGTCCCAGCATTGGACAAGATCATCAAGTCCTTAAGAAATGATATTGGAGTAACAGTGCACGAGCTTTCACGAACAAAAAAGAAGGACACTGGTAAGGATACACTGGCAAAGACAATATTGGCAGGGAATATTCATGTTACATGCTTAAATTATTTCCTTTTCTGCTAGCAAACGTGTTAACCTATGGTTGTGTCTCCCTCCCTCTATCTACTTTGTATTGTAAGATTTTTCATACAGATCCTTTTCAATATAGATTGCCATGCTCCATTTTTGGCCACGTTTTTGACTTGGTCTCCTGGGAACCGGTGTTATAGTATTTTGTTGTTGTTAGTTTGGTTGACGCCACATACAGTCTCTTAAAGTCAGCCTTATTGCAGTACGTTGATCACCAGTTTTTATTCATTTGCTGACTCTTTATAAACCCTTTATTCAATGGATGCTTCCTACAAAGTCCAGCAGCCTTTCAGACATGTACTCCTTATTCAGAGAGGATCAGCTGGTAAATGGCAGCATAATAAAACAAGAAGTGACAGCAAAGCGCAGACTTCCTTGCTTTCCCCCTTGCTGAATGTCTTTGAGACCTCATGAATTACCCTGGCACAAACCTTGTGGTGTAGTGGAGGTGCTAAGAGCCCAATTCCATTGAAAGCCTGGCATGAAATGGTAGCATATTCAGGAGGCATGTACACTCCTTAAAACATCAGGATTTACTTTTCAACGTCAGTCCCATGAGCTCTGCCCACTGGCCTCTGAAGCCCCTTCCCTATGAGGCACTTGCACCTCTGGGCTGACATGAGAGGAGGGGAGGAAAAGTTCCCAACAGTGGCTGTCCCTCCTTCCCCTGCTCTCTTTCGCACAGGTACGTGCGTGTCAAACACTGTTTGCCTCTCCATTATTTGTGTTCGGGGACCTCCCTCACTTCTGCTACTGAAATTAGGGAGGCTGTGCCACCCACTTCAGTGGGATCAGGAATAACTCTTCACTACTGGAAGAAGTCCTGAAGATGCTGGAAGTAATTCTGGCTTTGGAGGAAACAAGGAAATATTTTCTGAGTTGTCACACTCCTAATTTTTGCTGGAGTTGAGACTGCCTTGTACAGTGGTGGCTGCCCAGCAGCCAATCTGAGACATACATAAATGCCTCTTCAGATAACAGATGTGGTTTTAATAGGATTTCAGACTTTAAATACTTTAGGTCTGGATCTTCCTCTTCCTTTCTAGGAATGACATGAAAGGACATTAATACCTTCATGAGATCAGTGCTGGTAATCCCTTTACCACCTCCTTTGTGTCCTCCCCATGACACTACATTTGAAGATGAAAACGAAGTTGGCAAATATTCTTTGGAGTCAGTTCTCTCCATTCATGAGATGGAGGGACAAAGGATTGATTAGGTGATTTATGGTCATGCCAAATAAAAGATGTTCTCTCTTTAGGACTTTTTTATTTCCAGAATAAAGCTGCAGGACCTAGCAGGTTTACCATTGCTTTTGTTTTTCTAATTCTTATTACGAAGGTGTTAAAATTATATATAAAACTAGGCCAGAGTCAGATAGAGATGCAGATCTAAATATCAGCCAGGAAGTTTTTTGTGACTGAAATTCTGACCTCACAGAAGTCAAAACACCCATGGTCTGCTGGTCTGCTGTGGGATTAGATTTGTCTGCATGTTAATGTGTTGATCAAAGCATTTTTTGAGCTAGATTATCCTAGTGTGTGAGTGCTGCAGAAAGGAAATTGATCCCCTTCCTTCTGAGAGGATAACTTATGTTTGTTTCTTAATTCTGGTAACTGAGAAATAGTATAAACTGGGAGCAACTTATTGCCAAAGAGAGAGAGGAAGACTGATATTTATTCTTGCTCTTTCCCTTTTTCTTTCCTTCTTTCAGTTTCAACTTCTCTCATGAGTAGTAAGGATCCAGTCAAACTGAAATCCCCAAAGAGCCACATCCGAAAGGTCAAAGAAGCACTGCTTAGGGGTTGAACTGTGGGTGGCAAATTCTCTGCTGAGGCAGCTACAAGGGCAGACTGAAATGGAGCATACTGAGCTGTAGGAAGAGTGGTAAAATGTAGACCTTTATTTCTGATGGCATTAACAATTAATAGGCCTTGTGGTGCCTTTTAGGTCAGCCTGCCTTTTAAAAGTATGCATCCTCCTGGCAAATCTGGTCACAACCTACAGATGTGCTTTTGTGAAATTTTATTCCCAAAGCACAGAATGAGAGTGATACACCTCCAGAGAGCAAAGTCTCAGGCATATGGCTCGTGGGGATATTGTCACACTCTTCTCAGTTGGCAGGTAAAGCTGGGAATGTTTTCTCCCAGAGCCAATCCACAGTCCCATGAGACTGGTTCTTTCACCATTGCCTAAAGTTGCTCTCAGCCCTTCCTTGTTAAGGATTCACATTGCTCGTGCTCATGATTTGAGCAGAAAACCCCTTTTACTCAGATTCCTGTAGGAAGCACATAGTGCCGCTCTTAGGGCAGTGCTTCGTGAAGAGTCAGAAGGAATTACTGTCCTCTTCTCTTCTCAATAGCTGATCATTAAACACATGCATGTGCTTTATTGGACAAAGTATAAACAAAAGATTCAATGTTTTTATTTTGTTCTGTGATTATTATTTTTTTAAATCTGAACACTCCCATTGTTCTTAGGGTCTTTACTCTCATAAAGACAAAATGCAATTTTGGTTCCCCTTTTACACACCAAAATGTAACAAATAGTCGGTTTGGATTGACAATGTAATGTCTTCTGAGAGCAGACCAGCAAAATGCCATGAATGCAATAATAGTTTTAAAGCTCCAGATGAGATGGGATGGCAGTCACTGGGTCCAACGGCCTTTGTAGAGATGGAAAGATTTGTTGTGAAAACAGTGTTTCTCTTAATGGCTCTTTTTGGAAACAAGATGGGTATCTGCAGACCTCTGAGACCCTATGAATAAATAGAATTAAATATTATTTTGTTGTTGCATTAAGGAAATGCAGACAATTTATTGCATTTCTGAGACAGTCTGGAGGCTGATGTTCTGTAGGGGCCTTGTTTGTTAAACCCTGAGGCTGGCCGAAGCATTTGGGGCTGTTTAAAAAAGGGCTAAACCTGGGCCTCGAACAGCTATAAATTGCATAGACCTGTCTTTGACCCTCTTCACAATGATCCAAATGGAAGAGTTCTACAGAAGTCCTTGCTGCCCCTGCTTTGCTGCCCCTCATATAAATGGCTTATTAGCATTCTGCTAAGCATTTGACCCCATGGTAATTTGGTCACCACTTGGGTGTCCAGCACAATCCCATAAATGCTGCTGTTTCACTTACAGACAAATCAATATTTATTACTGATCAGCCCACGTTTGCTCCTCGGACCTTCACAGAGGCCCAGTGTTGCAACAGCTTGCTCTGGCAATTCGTTAACGGCTGTGCAGGCAGACAGTGAGTCTGGCAATGGGGCAGGAGGAGGCTGTCGCAAACAAAATATGGGACAGATTCATCAGGGGATAATTTGATTTGGTAGTTGCTGGGGGGGGGGTAGAGACAGCATCCCAGCACACCACAGCCACACAGAGGCCCTTTTGCACCCTGGTTGCTGGGGCTGTATGGATTTGGTGCTGTGGCTGCACCAGGGCTGTGGTCAGCACCTGTGGTTATTGTTGCCACAAGTGCCTGAGAAGTTTCAGAGTTCAACATCAGTTTATGCTGGTGCATATAACCCAGAACATCAACAGGATTCCCCTTCTAGAACCTACTGCTTTCAAACAGCAGCCAGTGTATGGGGGGGACAGAGACCCACTGAAAATAGGTCTGGTACCTACAGTGGCTGTGCACCTAAAAGATAAGATGCTGTGCCTGTGTAGGGGAAAAGTAAGCTACCCATCTCCATGTCGGGGACTGACACTGTGTCAGCCTTGGCCATCAGTCTGCCCTACAATTTATCACAATCTCTGCACCATGTACTCTGGGAAAGCTGTGCATAAAATGTGTTTAATGAAAGCAAGTCATTATTATGCGTTTTATCACCTCCTGAAGTTGAAATTATTCAAACCATGCCCACCTTAACCGTTCTGAATCAAGGCAGAAAATCCCTACAGATTTTCGCTGCAGACCTCAGCCCCACTGGTCTTTCCAAACGATCTGAACCTGTCTGTTCATGGTGTGTCCGTGACAATGGCGGTTCCTCATTCAAACACTGACAAATCCTTTGCTGTAGGGCTGCCAGGCAGCTTTCTTTTTTTCAGTGCCTAATCTCAAAGCATTTGTCAGGATTGTGATAGTGGGGTGTCAGCTCCCCTAACACTGGGGAGTCTGAAGCACAAAACAGTGTGGCAAACCCCCACCCACACCACGCAAAAGGCAGTGGCAGAGCTGGGAGAAAAATGCCAAGGCCTGCTGCTTGTATAAAAAATAGGGGCAGAATGGCTGGGTGGGCTCACCCCTTCGTACGGTAAAAGACAGTACTGACTCCTCTCTAGGATTCAGTATACCTCTTTCTAGTCATCTCCTCCGACTGGTTTAACTTAAGGGGCACCAAACAGCAAGGTGAGAGCATTTCTGGGGAAACAAGCCAGCTAGTGGCAAACTCAGCGAATAGTCACTTAGAGAAGAAGCGCTGGGACTGCTGCTGCCATCTAGCGACTCGTTCAGGTCTATCAGTTAGGGCAAAGCAGAAGGATGTGCAGCTCTAAAGGGGGGACCGCGTCTTACCTGTCTCAGCAGAAGTGCTGGCTGGAGTCAGGCTGGACTGAGCCAGGAGTTGGATGGATGGAGTCAAGATGGTTGTTGGACACCAGGACAGAGGCTGTGAGTGATCTGCATGCAGCCAAGCCATGGCCACCCAAAAAGTGACTCGTGTCACTCTGGCCACTCTGCGCAGGTGCCTCTCAGAAACCCAGAACTGCAAAAGCAAGGCTGAATAGTCTTGGAGGCAGCGTGATCCTCTTATCCCTTCGGTGGCCCATTAGGAGCCAGGATGAGCCCTGTCAGCAAGGCACTGTGGGAGCTCATGTAGCAGCTACCAACAGAATTCTGAGAGTCTCTGTCCTTAGAGGGAGATGTTCTCCAGGCTCTGTCTGAGCAAGAGACCCTGTTCATGAGAGATGGTCACAAAATGAACTGCCAACATTTTACTGATGGTGATGGCTGAGAGCCCTTGAGCTCAGTGCAACAGACTTTGGAGTGATATTAATCTCAGTATCTGTGGATCTGACTTGTATGTGGTGTGGAGAGCAGAGTACAGGGCCTAAGAATGGGGTGCATTATTACATGGACCTGTTGTCCCTGACAGTCAGAAAAAGCAGTGTAGAACTGGAAGCAGTACCCAGAAAAGTGATGAGAGGGCACAAGGCTGCAGTTTCTGTGCTAGAAATGTAATGGGAAAATGTGAAGCAGGATGAGGGATTGTAGATGGAGGATCTGACAGGGAGCTATAAAATCTTGGGTGGCCTGGAGAAGGTGAATAAGGACAAATGATGTTTGTATGCAGGAATTAATTTATATCAAAAGAAATAAGTTTAAAGCAAAAGGGAGTGATTCTTCATATCATATTTAATGAAATGATAGAATTCAGTGCATCAGAGTGTCTTGGAGACAAATTTGTATGTGGATTAGAAGAACAATTACTTGTATTTGTAAAGAAAAGTTCCTCTGGTGCTGTTAAATTCAAGTATAGCTGTAGTCTCTGACTCAGGAAGGTCTTCAGTATCCCACTGCTGAATTTGGTGAGTTGCTGGGGAAATACCACAGTATATCATCCCTGCCCTGATACTGTTCCCCTGAGCTGCTCTTAGTGGTTTTACTTCCCTGAGAAAGGCAGAGGTGGAAGGGCTAACAAAGGATACCGGGAAAAAAAGGTATAATTTCACTGGAAAAAGAGAAGGAAGGGATGGTAAAAGGAAAAGATAGACAGCTAGGGTCAAAGTTCCAAATATGTAAGAATGGAGTCACAGGAAGGAATACCAAGCAAGTGGCAGCTGCAGCTACCACTGGGTAGCGGTACCTAGAGAAGTTGCATAGGGATGCTCTGCCCAGTGTGCTGGTGGGACAAGGGAAGGGAACAGACCCACAGTCCCTGCACTCACTTCATCAAACTTCCTAGCTCAGCATTGCAGAGGGGTGACCAGTTTCAGAATTGACTGACAAGGCTGCCCATGTCTTGGTGTGCAGCCAAACCCTCCTAGAAGAGGTGGGAAAGAGATCATGGCCTAGCACAACCAATGTGCTTATGTGCCAGGCCTCTTGCTGCTGAAGGGAGTGCCTGCACTGCAAGGTAAACATAGGACTGGTCTGTTCCATGCGTCTTGCAATGAGCCCCTTCTTGTAGCTCAATTGCTGTGAAGACATTTGCTTTCCACTTTCCCCTGTCTGAGCACACCACATCTGGAAAGTCTCATTGTTCTTCCATGCCCTCCACGTTATGACCTTCTGTAAATGGAAGGCTACAGGGGCATTCCATGCCATGTAGTCAGTGTGGTCCCATTTCATATCCTGGCTGCGCTGCAGGAAGCGTGTATAGAATGTGAGTTACAAGGCAATGAAGAACCAGGCCCAGAATGCTAATTAAATGAATACATTATTGTATAATGAGTGCAGTAATACAATGCTAGTTTGAGGTATCAGAGTACCATTTATCATTTTGTTTTGGCATCCTAGCCTAAGTGAGGCCACCAAGTAAGTCTTAGAAAGAGATTTTCAGAGGGCGTTCCTTTGAGACAGTTGATTCGAGCTACTGTGAAAGCAAGGGCAGCCTGGAAAAATTCCTATGTTTTGGTAAGCCAAGAAACCAGAATAATAAACAGAAAATCATAAACATCACAAGCCAGCTCTCTGCCAAAGGCTGGACATTCCTGATGCTCTGTATTTTTCCCACAGTGCAGAACAGCCACAAATTCAACACAACTTGCAGGGTTTGCTGTTGCCTCCTAATACAGGGAAAGGAAGTCTGAAGACATTAGACCCTTACATGTGTTTCTTTATATTTATGTTTAAGAGATGGATAGATGAGAAGGAGGCTCAAAACCAGGCAACAAAGAAGCCTAACAGTCTCTGTTTCTGTTCTGCTTTGCAGTGCCATGGTTCCCAAGAAGTATCCAGGAGCTGGACAGATTTGCCAATCAGATCCTAAGCTATGGAGCAGAGCTAGATGCTGACCATCCTGTAAGAAACAGAACTATGTTGGTGTTTTTGTCTGCATGTTTCTAGTTATTTGGATAGGAGTTTCTCTCATTTACATTTGCTCTGCGCTAAGACAAATACAGTAGGCTGAGTCTCAAGATGCAGAACAAGAGAAGTGCCACATTTTTAGAGCTAGAATCAGTTCATTTCTTGCTGTGAAGTAGAGCAACCCTGAAGTTGCTTTAATTTAAGCAAATACTGGCAGACCTGAAGAGTCACAGACTTCATTGGAGCACAAGATCACCACGGGGACACCTCTGGGTTTCCCATATGTCTCTGATATGGTGGCTTGAGACTCAGTTTATGAATCACTAGCAACAAAATCTTCAGAAGCAGCATGTTAACAGCCTGGAGATAGAAAGAGTGTTTTTACATCTTTGATCAAAAACACACAACTGAGCTTAGAGCACTGTGATGGTGAGACACAAAAAAAGAAAAGGTTCCTTTTTTTAAAACGTTCATGGTTTAAGTGGTAGGGTCTGATAGTTTTACTCACTGGCTTAGCTGAACATTTTTTCAGCTCTTCAAAATGTAAGAATATTTGCTGCTTCTACTTCTTCTCCAAGCAAACAACAACTTATTTTCATTTGTCAATACACACCAAATTCCATGCAGTGCAAAAGAAATTGCTGCTATTAGTTTAATTGAGATAGGATGATTATAAATAAATTACATGCAGCGCAACAAAAATTGCTGCTATTAGTTTAATTGAGATGAGGTGATTAGTCATTCACTACCTATTGCTTAATTCGAGAGGTGTTATGTATCATATACAATGATTCATATTCAGTCATATGAAAGGCAGAATGAAAGGAGATACATTGAGCCAATGGCCCCCTCATGTGTCATGTGGGAATAGACCAAGACTGTATTCAAAGAAAGAAACAAAAACATAGATGTTGAAAGGAATGAACAGCTCTGCTTCAGTTCCTAGAATTATTTAGGGAGCACTTTATTCAGGTTGCCTTAAGAAAGAAATGACAACATACAGAGTATAGAAAGAGAGAAATTAAAAGAGCCTTTGGTATTTTAGTACTTAAGGTTGAGTTTTGACCAAAAATACATCTATGCCATGTTAATCTGAGACAGTGTGTTTTTTAGGCCACTGTTGATCTTTATTTGACTGGTGTTCTGCAATCTGTGCTCTACCTCGGCTATCTCCTGTGTCTGGTTGTGTTTCATGGCCCCTCAGACCTGTTGCTCCATGCACCTCTGAGAGAGACATTCATGAACTGCAGCAGTGCCCATGAAGTTAACACTATTTGCCTCACAGATATTTCTTGTATCTGGGAAGGACATCACTTCAGGTGGTGAAGACACTCCTAGCCCTGAGGAACTTACATCCTAAATAAGTGTCACAAGAGGATAGGAGCATGGTTATCCCAGTAGAAGACTTAGAAATTATATTTTTGAACTCTGATCAGACAGGTAATTAGCTGCAAAGGTCAAACTGTTAACCACAAGGTCTAATACACATTCTCTGTAGTAATTAAATCCTGCACTTCTGGGGCCCCCTGGCCAGCTTACTGCTCCTTGGACCAGCCATGCTCTCTGTCAGAGAAAGCCTCTTCACCACCTGCACTTATCCATCATTGCTGTTTCTCTTTAGGGGTTCAAAGATCCTGTGTACCGGGCCCGGAGGAAGGAGTTTGCAGACATCGCCTACAACTACAGACAGTGAGTGCTCAATGTGCGGACAGAAAGCAAGCTCATGTCTCTTGCCTTCTATGGGGCTCTGTCCCTGCTGTGAGCCCTGTTTTTTTTTTTCACGAGAGTCCTGCTGCTGGCTTTTCTTTTTGTATATTTGAATCTTCCTGTTCATGCATTTATCCTCAAATTGCAGTAAGACAAAAGTGAAGTGTTGCAGGCACACGTTCAGATGAGAACATTACCTATCCTCTTCCCCCACAGCACCCCTTTTCTCTGGCTTTGTTGTCTAATTGAACAGCACACTCAGTTGCTACTACAAAGACCTGAGCATTGAATAAAGCTGTTTCTGGTATTCTCCTCATTAAACCAGGGCTGGGGGAGGAGAGCCTATCATTTACATTAAAGCAGGAGCTGCATACACTATTAAAATAATGAATAACTTATGGTTCTGATGCTAATCCAGTGCCTGATACTCTACTTTTATCTTGTCTGACCCAGCTGCAATCAGCAGTTTGGGCTCTAATTTCCCAAGAAAAATAAATGAATAGATATGATAAATTCATTTAGAACAGGCTTGCTTGATTGCTTTCAGTGATCAAATCTGGAGGAGATAGAATTCTGTTCCCAGAGCCACTCACACATTTACATCAGTACTACTTGGTCTGATTCTTGCTGAGACTGGTAAAAATTGTGATTGCAAATGATAAGGTAACATATGTTGTACATTTAGAGCTCCACTTTAGATAGAACTGTGATGAAAAGATAATTCTGAGCCAAAAAGCTTATGATGCAATCATAAAATGAGAGAAATAATTGGTCTAATTGACGTAAAGTGAAAAAAAAGCCAGGTGAAAAAAAGTCAGAAGCCCAATTTATGGCTAGAAAAATTAAATAAGGCTTTGTGGCCAAATTTAGATGGATTTAGTTTTGTTTATAAGTATCCCATAGAAGATTTACCTTTCCCAGTTAACAGATAGCAAATTCTGGTCTCTAATTTGCAGGCTTTCATCATATCCTACACAGAAATAAAACAAAAATGAGTTTGTATTCCACCCTCTGCCTCCATCCCTATATTGAACCTGAAACCCTCTTAGGGAGATGAAGCTGTTATATTCCAAGATTTAACTAATTACTATTTAGTCTGTTATCCGGATTCTCAGACACATTGGAGCCTCTACAGGCTAGAACCTATGTCCAAAAAGCACCTTTTATGTGCAATTCTTGAACTTTTCAACAAGATCTTCCTGCCATGGAGCAATGAGCAGTATGTGAAAACCCACATTTGGGCTTCTGGGTCTTGTGGAAAGATGTGTGCTTTTTTTGTGGCTTTGGATGCTGAGTCATGAAGGCCCAAATAGTGCACTTGACCTGGGTGCTTCACCTGGCAGACACCTTTCAGGGTCTGCAGCAGGACAGTAGAGGCCAAGGGGGTGTCCCCTGCATGGAGATACAGGAGCATGGAGAAGCAGGCAGGAGGAGAGGGACAACCAAAGCTATGAGGCATTGTGGGAAGTATCTGAAAAGGCAAAGATTTTTAGCTTGTAAAGTCAGTTACAAAGGTGAAGTGAGTTTTTGGTCAGTTTTCTCTTACTTTTATTTCCCTTATCAATTTAATCTTCTTATGTGCTCCCTCTTTGGTGATTATTTTGTCCTCTTTTGTCCTGCTGTTTGGTGCTCTTTGCCACATTTGCTGCTCTCTGCCCATGTTCTATTGCCTTCTTTCTTGGTACTTTTACCACTCATTTTCATTGAATGCCTCATTTCCCTGACTCATTACTTCTTTTCTCTTAGCCTGCCTTCTTCCTTCTGCCTTCCCTTGCTTCTGTACTTGTTGATCCCTGCAATTTTTAAATTGAAATTTGAGAGGTTTTTAAGCCATATCTTCCCCCTGTTGCCCAGGAAGATGGCTGAGGATTACTTAGAAGTTCTATAGAAACAAAAATCCCCCCACAAGCCTCATAATCCAACCTGATGTTTAAAGCTCCATGGATCAAGGAGGACTGATACAGAGATGCAGAAAATGATGGTGCTCCAGTGCAGCTGCCCTGAGGCTCAAGGGAAAAACGACAGGGTGGGAGATGGTGGGGTGTCATTGAGAGTTTAACAATGGGTCTCTGGGGCTTGGATAGCTCCAGCATTACTCCAGCAGTGATGTTAACCCTATTAAGTTACTTAAAACCCTTTGATTTTTCAAAGCTGTTGGATTCACCTATGGCCCTATCATTATTGCTAAGGAATTGACTGTTCACAGGAGGCCAAAACACATTGCTTGTGATTGTCTTAATACCTGCTAGCTTCAACATGAGCTAAGTACATGGAGGCCTGAGGGTGGGATTTGACTCAAAATTACTTATTACAATAAAAAAAGTCAAACTCACTGAAGTCTGCACCTGTTGTAGCATAAAGCCCACCCCAGAATTTCTCTGACCCCCACAAAGTAGAATTTTCCGGATCTGATGGTTTCCCTGTTTCAACAAAGACAATTAATGTAGTGTACATTAGAGCAAGAAATTCAACAGCTGTTCCATGCCTGGTAGTGGAAAGAAATTGAAACCATCACTCAGTGAATATTTTTAAAAGAACATTTCAGTAAGACAAATAAGCACTAATTTATTTGCATCACTGAAGTGCAAGAAGTGGACTAAAGGCCTGTTTCTCCTCTAAGGTCAGTAAGTTCTTCCCAGCCAGTGCCTAGGAACATGTGAAGCTTGCTTTGCACCTGCTTGCCAGAGTCAAGGTATCCTCCTTCCTGCAACTGCAGCTCCTAGCCAGGCCACGGAAAGTTCCTGGGTGGGATGCTCATGGCAGTGGACACTTTCTCTGTCTCTCTTATAGAGTGCATCTATTTTCTTTTCAGTGGTCAACCTATTCCTCGAGTCACCTATACGGAAGAAGAAAAGAAAACATGGGGCACCGTCTTCAGAGAGCTGAAGAATCTCTATCCAACTCATGCTTGTTATGAACACAACCATGTGTTCCCACTGCTGGAGAAGTACTGTGGCTACCGGGAGGATAACATTCCCCAGCTTGAAGACGTTTCAAAATTCTTGCAGAGTATGTTTGAATCATTAAAACAAAAACAGATAAATGAAAAAAAAAACACATTAGAAAGAAAGAAAGAAAGAAAGAAAGAAAGAAAGAAAGAAAGAAAGAAAGAAAGAAAGAAAGAAAGAAAGAAAGAAA
>JANHGO010003969.1:0-73393 GCA_024606505.1 Aquila spilogaster | reverse complement strand
AAGTATTTTCTACATAATATGGTAAAAATGTAGAACAATTGCAATGCATCAATAAAAAGGGTTAATTTTCTGTACTCTATTCATTTGGTCACTTGATCTATTAAAGGGGATGGAAAAGGGGTTTTGGCATATCCAGGATGAAATATGAGCACTAACTGTTAATCGTTTGCTGCTGACAGCGTGGTGCAACTGTACATTCAGGGGTAGTGTGCGACACGAGATCCTTTGCAAGTTCGTCTCAGAGCAAAGGCAGTGTGTGTCGCACCATGCTGGGCAGCGGAGCTGGGCCCTGGCTCGAGCAGCCAAGGCAGGACCAGCCCCCGGCGAGCTGTGCCAGCTGGGCAGCTGCTGTGCCACGGCTCAGGGGTCCCTCGGGCCCTGCGGCTGTTGGTGGTGCTCCTGGGGGGTAAACCGGTGATCAGGACTATCTCAAGTGAAAAAAAAGCTTTCCCATCACCTTGGTTTATGTTCATAAATGCGCTTGACTTCGCACGTCTAGCTTAGGTGCCCTGAGGACTGCTGAAGGTGGCTGTACTGCTGTATAGCCTCCCATTCTGGTCTGAATCCTACTTGGGTTAGATGCAAGGAGGTGCTTGAAAATAATCTCTCCCTTCTGATCTTGCTAGACACTTGGATGCCCCGGAAGACTTCAGTAGGAGGTGAGGACAGAGTCCCTCCCTTCCCAGAACACCTGTAACTGAGGCTGCGCAGTGATGGGGTTGGGAGTGCAGAGGAAGGCTCAGCGTTTGTCTTTTGGGGAGCACTTTGGAAGCCTCTGGGTGGGCTAGCGGGGGGAGACTGCCAGTGAAGAAGGGCTCTTCTCAGATGTCCTGTCCTTGCAGGGGCAGTTGCGGAAGGAAATGGCTGCCAAAGCCCCTTGCCTGGTGCGAGTCCCTGGGTCCCGGGGGCACGCTGCACCTCCCACGGCAGCCCGGGTCCTCCCTGGACCCAGCAGCCTGTGTCTGCCAGGCGAAGGGCCCCTGCGTTTGCCCAGAGGAGTGTCTGGGGCGCATCCAACGGAGTCTGCAGGGCGAGTCCTGTGGGAGCGGGGCAAGAAGCATGAGAGACCAGTGTCAGCCTGAAACTGCTCCAGCGCCAGCGTGGGCTGAGCTCCCCAGCGACCTCGGTGCCTGGGGTGGGCTCAGTCAACTGCCCCAAAAGCACCGAAGGGCCGAGCACTGGCGTGCTCAGCGTCACTAACCCGGGCAGGTGGGGATGTGCCCTGGCCCGCGGGTGAGCTGTGCTTTGCTGGCACCCCGGTCGTCCACCCAAGCAATGGCCTCGTGTGAAAGGCAGCAGAGAGGTGCTGGGGCCGAGCCTGGCCCCTGCCAGCATGGCAGCTTCGTTTGGGGGCCCTGTGTGGCCTGTGCTGTGCAGTCTGGCGGGATGCGGGATGCAGGGATGCGGGATGCAGGAGCACTAGGTGGCACACTCGCCCCGTGCGCAGCACTGCAGTCCTGTGCATGGATGCGGCCGACCCTCAACCCCATGCAGATCTGCAGGCAGAGCCCAGGAAACCCACGGGCCACAGCTGGGGCCACGGCTGGTGCCCCGGCCTGTGCCAGCAGCACCACCAGGTTGGGCGGGTTGCAGGTGCAACCGCGGGCCTGGCTGCGTCCTGGGCACGGAGCTGCAGTCTTCGTCCGTCACGCTGCACCTGGGCCCTGCCCTGTCCCTCGGCCAGCACGAGGGGTGCAGGAGCTGCTGTGTGGCTCCACAGTGGCACT
Organism: Aquila spilogaster; assembly: GCA_024606505.1. Lineage (NCBI taxonomy): Eukaryota > Metazoa > Chordata > Aves > Accipitriformes > Accipitridae > Aquila > Aquila spilogaster. Next base: position 71,666 of record JANHGO010003969.1, on the reverse strand, counting down.
CGGGCAGCCTCGGGAGCAGGCGCTGAGCAAATGTCCCCAAATGACAGGGTGCGGGCATGTCCGGCGGGGCAGCCCCTGGAATGACTGCTGGTGGTTGACTGAGCTGCTGGGCCAGAATGGCTCTTCTCGGGACAAGGGGGGACTCTGCAGGACCCCAGCGTGAGGCAGGGGCAGGCAGGAGCTCCCGGCTCAGCAGCCAGGACAGGGGGTGCCGCAGGCTCAGGGGGCTGGCGGCTGCGGTGCTGGCCCAGCTTTGACTCCACCAGACCTGGTGTGTGGCCGAGGCAAGCTCCAGCTGGCTGTCTGCCTCGGGCACCTCTGCAAATCGGCACACCAGGAGCCAGGGCCGTGGCTGTGCCCATGGCTTCGCACCAGGCCCAGCTTGGCCCCATGCTGTCCCACAGGCTGTCCCCACGCTGCCACTCATGCTGTCCCCAGCGCCAGAGGACACGTCCTACCCTTGCTGCACGGGGCTGCTGCAGCACTCCCCGCTCCCCACACGCCACATGCGCCCGCAGCAGCGTGTCCCGAGGCTCCTGCCCCGGCTCCACGGCTCGCTGGCACGCTGCAGGGCCGGTGTGGGCACCCGCTGGGGCGCGAAGGGGTTAAGGCGCCTGGGGCTGGTCTGCGGGGAGTGGAGCAGCCTCTCCTCCCCTCTTCACATCTGGATTCAATAAGGGCTTCGAGAGGCCGGAGCATTCCTGAGCACTGAGGTGGAGGCTGCACTCTCTGACGGCCATGGGGCCCTGGCGCTGCCTGCTCCTCCTGCCGCTCCTCGCCGTGGCCCTCCGCGCCCAGCAGCAGCAGTTCATGGAGTACGTGGAGCGGCGACTCACCCTCCTGGAGGTAGGGACCCACGCTGGCCCCACTTTGCCCCACTTCGCCCCGCCACGGGGCTCCCGGGGCCTTCCTCCCTGGCGGTGGAAGCAGGCCTGGGGCGAGGAGGAGCCGGGCTGGGGACAGAGCAGAGCTGGTGTGGGGTGCCCCTGCCCCGGCCCCTGCCAGGGCCCCGCACAGCCCAGCACGAGCCTCGCAGGCACAGGAGCGTGATGGGCATGGGAGCACTGTGGGATGGGGGGATCGTGGGAGTGGGAGCATCGTGGGTGCAGGAGCACTGCAGGTCTGGGAGCACCAGGGCTCTGGGAGCACCGCGGGTGCAGGAGCATGGCGGGACAGGACCCAGAGACGCGAGCACCAGCGTTGCAGTGCCATGTGGCTCTGGGGGCTCCCACAGCCACGTGCAGGCAGTGGGATGGCTGCCGTGGCCGGGCTGTGAAGTGCAGAGAGCTCAGTGTCTGCTTGGCCATCCCAGGAGAGGATCTCACAGTGGCATGACCAGAGCAGCCGCTACTCCACGGAGCTGCGGGACTTCAAGAACCAGGTGCTGGGGATGCTTGAGACAGCGGAGAAGGAGCGGGAGGCGATGCGGTCGGAGGCAGAGAGCGCAGCGGTGCGTGTGGACCGGCTGGAGCGTGAGGTGGACTACCTGGAGACGCAGAACCCTGCGCCACCCTGCGTGGAGGTGGATGAGACGCTGATGGAGAAGCAGGTGGCCACAGCCAAGCAGAGGAAGAATGAGAAATACACCAAGCTCACAGGTGAGGGGCTGCCGTGGCTCCCCGGGCAGATGGACCCGGGTGCGGGGTTACCCCGGGGCTTCCCAGCCCACCCAGGTCCAAGTCTCCCCTGGCCATGCACCATGGCATTACGTCCCAGCAGGGCATCTCTCAGGTGTCTCTGGAACAAAATCCTGCATCCCCACAGCTGCCTGGGAGCCGCATCCAAGCCCCAGGCCTTGGGCTTCTCCAGAGCTCTTGGGGCAGAGCTGGCATGAGGGTGGCCTCCCCTGCCCATGGCACGGGTGCACGAGGGGACTTCTCGATGCCACCAGGGACGGCACTGCAACCTCTTCATCGAGTTTGCAAGGCAGTTGCCTGAGGGCTGGGGTGGGACGCAGCGGGACCTGTGTGACTGGCACGGGGAGGGAGCAGTCCCCGCTGCAGGGCTGGGTGGCTTCCAGGCTCTCACAGCTGCCCCGCTCTTGCAGACTGCAGTGATACCATCGCGAGTGTCAGAGCCATGAAGATCCTGAAGCGTTTCGGCAGCACCTCAGGGCTGTGGACCAAGGATGCCGCAGGGAACTCCGAGAAGATCTACGTCTTCGACGGCACTGCCAACGACACGGTGTATGTCTTCCCCCGCATGCGGGAGTTCACCCTGTTCTCTGCCACCCGCAAGGCCGCCCGCATCAAGCTGCCCTACCCCTGGGTGGGCACTGGGCACCTCGTCTATGACGGGCACCTCTACTACATCCGCCAGCAGGGATCCTTCCAGGTGATCAAGTTCAACCTGGCCAACAAGACGGTGGTGGACAGCTCGGTGTTCCCGGCTGAAGAGCAGATCCCTGTCTTCGGGCTCTCCCCCTTTACCTACATCGAGGTGGCGGCCGACGAGGAGGGGCTCTGGGCCATCTACGCCACCAAGGAGGACGAGAAGAACATATGCCTGGCCAAGCTGGACCCCACCTCACTGGACATCGAGCAGATGTGGGACACGCCATGCCCGCGGGAGAATGCCGAGGGCGCCTTCGTGGTGTGCGGGACGCTGCACGTGGTCTACAACACCCGCCTGCCCAGCCGCTCCCGCGTGCAGTGCGTCTTTGACGTCAGTGGCACGCTGGCCCCCGAGGACGCCTCCCTTGTCTACTTCCCCAAGCGCTATGGCTCGCACTCCAGCATGAAGTACAGCCCCCGGGAGAGGCAGATCTACGCCTGGGACGACGGCTACCAGATCATCTACCGCATGGAGATGAAGAAGAAGCTGGAGGTCTGAGGGGCCACAGCAGGGCATCCCCGCACATCCGGCCACCCTGCCTGGGCAAGCTCGGCTCTGACCATCCCACCCCATGGGGCACAGCTGGCCCTGGCACGGGACGGCATCTCTGCCCCATCTCCCATCACTGTGAATGATGAAATGCTGGACCCCCACCCCTGGCCACCTTCCACCCACCGGCACCAGGCGCCCCTGCAGAAACCTGGACTAATTTAATGAGATTTTCTTCTCTGTGATAGAATGAATAAATACTATGCAGCGAGCTGCAGCCACCTACTTGGGGGGAGCGTGGGGCGCTGGGGCCAGGCTGCCAGAGCCACGAGCTCCACATTGCCCCAGAGTCATCCCAAAAGACACTTCCCAAGGGTGGGGTGTCCATGGAGGGCTGGCCAGAGCAGCCAGCGCAGATAGCTCCTTGGGTTGGGGGGCTGGGTAGGGGGGCTGGGTTGGGGGATTAGTCTGGGGCTTTGGGTAGGGGCCTTGGGCAGGGATTTATATTGGGGCTTTGGGCAGGGATTTAAGCTGGGGCTTTGGGCAGGCTCCTGCTGCAGCAAGGGGACTTCTGAGCCTGGCCGGGGCCAGCCTGTTTTGCATGTACAAAACTGTGAGCAAACAGTAAAATCCCTTAATCTGAGAGGATAACTGGAGACTTTCCTCACATGCCAGGGAGGTGTCCTAGCCAGCAGGCACCAGATGTTGCTGATTTTCCCAGTTCACTTCTGATGAAGCACAGTCATCTTCCCCCTGAAGCCACAGGATTGCCACAAACTCTTTACGTAAGGCCCTGGGTCCCCCGAGCCCCTTCCCGTCCCTGTTTCACCAGCTCCGAGTCTCCGCATGGCCCCACAGCAGCAGTGCCCCAGAGGAGATGGGGCAGGACACGGCAGGTGCTGGGAGCCCCTCGGGATGGCAGCTCTGGCACTGCCAGGGCTCAAGACCCCCGTCACCGAGGCAGGGGCCGGGTCCACAGCAGGTACCTGCTGGGCACGGGCACAGCCCTGCGTGGCCACCATGCCACGTCCTTCCAGTCCCCACTGCGTCACCCAGTGGTGACTGTCCCACATGCTGCCACTTGCACCACACCCCTGCAGGGTGCAGGATTTGGCCATTTCTGGCCGGAGATGCTGTGGGCCCCCCAGAAACCGAGGTTTGCTGTGATTTGTTCCTGTCACAGTGTCTGGAGAGCACAGACAACGACTTACGAGGTGTTTATGTGTCATTAAGCATCCCTTTTTCCATCAGAGATCAATTCTGGGGACAAACACTGAACATGTGAAGCTGTGAGCTGGTCTGGCCAGGTGAGAATTGCATTCTGCTCGTGCTGGCTGAGGGCCCCGCTCCAGGGTGAGAGGACACGGAGCTGCCTGGGTGCCCCAGGGAGGTGCTGGCCCCGTGGGGACCACCGCTGCCAAGCACCTGGGGGGCTCCCGGGGCCACCGGCCCTCCCAGAGCCACAGCAGGGCCAGGCCACCCCCACGTTGCCATGAAGCCAGGCATTCAGCATCCCCCCGCACCCACCTCAAGGCAAGCTGTCCTGCAATGTGGGGATCACTTGGTATTTGCTTCAAGTTCTTCTGTATTATAATTAAAATGTCTTTCAGTTGCATAAGAAAAATGTTTAAATACACTCTTTGAATGACTGTAATTGGATGGTGCTGAAAGTTCAACACACAGCGCAAGTCAAGCAGAGAAATTATCCAAGTGTGAAGGACTATGTGAACTGTCAAGTTAATTTATAGCCCTTTTCAAGATCAATAACTATGGTAACAAAAATACAATTTTCAGAAATTGCAGTTGTAAATAATTATGCCAATGATTTCTCTAGCTTGAATTAGCGTTGATGGGGCAGTAATGATTCTTCACCAGAAACCATCTTCTAACCTGAAACAAGTCCTGCAAAATCTGACACTCGCTCCCCTGAGACACTCCTGCTTGCCTTGGGCATGAGGGGGACAAGGGTGCAGCCGCTGGCAGCAGTTGCCAGAGTCCCGCTTGTGCCAAGCATCACGTGTTCATCAAGTATTTTAATCTCTTTAGAAAATGTGGCTCATTAGGCTTCATCTTGCTGTGGCAGGAGGGGCAAGAAGCCGGCATAGCTGGGTGGCTGGCTTGCTCTGCTCAGGGTCCCCCTCAGGAGCCCCGGCTGCTGGGAACAGCCAGGAGCAGACGCAAAGGTCAGCCTGTCCGCAACGACATGCGCATTCCTTCTGCGAGAGCTGAGACCCTGCACTTTACTCGCTGCCAGAAAACTGCTCATGAAATGGGAGGAAAAGAGATTTCTCTCTACACGAGCTGCCCGAGAGGTGCAGTCCCCTCTGGCTCACATCCCTGCAAGCAGTGCTGGGAGGGTCTCTCACTGCACCCCCAAACGCTGCCGCCCACTCGGGGTGACTGCTGCCGCCTGTGCCGGTGGGGACGTGTCCCATGGACCGGGGTGGGGAAGCGGGGCCACAGCAGAGCCCCCTGAGAGTGCCAGGAGGGTCTGGCTCCTCTCCTCTGGGACACGTTATACTAACACAGGAAATCACAGCTTTGACGGCGGGTGGGGGCATCTGCTGCCACCCTGCAAAGCCCCAATGTGAGAAGCGCCTACAGTAACTGCATGCTTATGTGGAATTTGTTTTGTACAAACACTTTGGGAATGAGATGCAAAATGGAAAAATAACTGCAGTGCCTGATCAGCTTATAAAGCGCAGCACTTATCTAGCACTCCACATCTTCAAAGTACTTCAAGCAACATCAACTAATTAATCCTTGGAATAACCCCTGTAAAGCAGAACAGCATTATCTTCATTTGCTGACAAACACTTAGACAAAAATCACGTTTGATCATTAAAAGTGGTTCAACTCTGAGCTGGCTGAAGGCAGCTTGAGCGAAGAGCGGCAGCTCACTGGCTGTGGTCCTGCGTGGCTGGTGGGTGCCTGCAGGAGCCAGGCAAACCCCAGTGAGTCCCCAGTTCCCGCAGAGCAGCTGCCCTCACCAGGAAGGAGATCATTGTCACGCGGGTGCGGGTGGCATGACCATGAGGGCTTGTCATGCTCAAGGCTGGTCCCCGTGCTGCCGCCCAGGATGGGGCTGGCCCCGCTTGGCACCTTCTCATCCTGCTGGAGATAAGTCTCTGCCATCATCCAGCTTAACAGACGACCGCACCGAGTGAGAGACCTCAGAAGAAGCACATCTGGGTGGCTCTCCTGCCTAATAACCCACAGAAAAGAGGGTCATTCACAAAAAAGAAAAGCAGCAGAGATTCAGGAACAGGCATTCATATTTACTGCGGGATGGAAACACGCACCCACTCCCCCGTCTGCTGTGGGCTCCTGTCGTGATCCCTCCCAGCCACCCCCCAGGCACCACGCAGGCTTTGCTGCTTGCAAACACAAGGGTTCATCTCTTGCTAGGGTTAATTGATTTCTTTTTTTCATGTTTAAATATTTATCAACCCCATTAGGAGAAAGCAAAGGTTGTGCCACAGCTTGTGGGATTGTCGGGGGGCCCTGCGTGCCCTAATAGCTGTTAATTGCCACCTGGCCCCATCCCTCCCCTGCCCAGGGCTGCACCCGCGCCTGGGGCCAGCACCTCCACCCCACGGCAGCAGCGTCCTCCGGCCCTGCCCACAGGACAGGCCCGGGCTCCCCCGGCAGGGCTGCCTCAAGTCCCTCTGCCCTGTGTGGAAATGGGGGTTTTGCCCCTTTTGTGGCTGCTCCCAGTTGCCCTGCACCGCCCCAGCCCCAGGGCTGCCCAGGTCTCTGCCCTCCCAGCCATTCCCTCTGAACTAACAGATTTTCAGGAAAGTTCAGCCTTGACTTCAAAGCCGCTGACGGCAGAGACTCCAGCACATTCCATTTCAGCCCTGGGCAGGTTACCTGCAGTCCTCGTGGACAGCCAGACCCTCTCTCTCACAGGAGGTTGTTAAAAACCCTAATTTCCAAGCACATGGTCCCATTCAGCCACCGGATGGAGGTGGCTCTGGGACAAGGGCTGGCCCTTTCCCGTGTCCCCCTGCTCCTGGGATGCAGCCGCCCGTGGGCTGCAGCATGAGATGGCTGGTGGCCCTGTGCCCCGCGCCTGGGCTCCCGCGCCTGGGCAGTGGGCAGGAGAGCCCCTCCACTGCAGCAGCACTTCACAGCGGTGTTATCGCTTTCTGTAATGAGGGGTTAGTGGGAAATATGGTAATGTGACTGCTCCAGTGAAGTCACTGCTTTCCTTGTGAGTCTGCAGCTTCTTGTGCTTTAATTGCCAAATATTTTATCTCTTTAAAGAAGAGTCTTTGTACGTAATAATCCCTTTCATCTCTGCTCCTCTTGAAAAATACTCCTCTTTGGAAGGCAATCTGATAAAGTAAATTGAGAAGTTACGTTAAGAGCAGAGAGAAAGCAAGATCTTCCAGCTAATTTCTTCCCCTTTGTCTAATTCTCAAGGATATTGTGTTTTTTTCCTCCCTGACTCTTTTCCAGCTCACAGGAGCTATTGATAAAGTGAAATGGCTCTGCGTGTAGTATTAGAAACAAGGGAACTAAAATTAAAAGTAGGCAACTTAAACAAGTGTATTGTAAAGATGCTATTGTATTGAAACAAGAAGGGGGGGATAATTTCTCCATTAAATACTTTCTTAATGGCTTGTAGGCAAGTATAATCACAGGCTTTTAACTTCAAATAGGTACTTCTGCCCACGTAACATCTGGTTGAGGTCTAACTCTTCACACATGAAATGGGAGGCAACAAAGCACTCTATCCAGGACTTCACAGCAGAAGTGGGAGGACACGGAGCTCGGGCTGAGCTCATATGTGCTAAGAGGGACACAAAATGGCAGCAGCTTGCTTACGGTTCTTTGCACTTTCTAATGAAAATGTAGAATAAACAAAACCAAATTCACTGGAAATGTTTGCTTGGAGCTTTGTTGCAGAGAGGGAGAGCTCAGACCTGTGGCTTCGTGTTGGTGTGGGCTGGGCTGGAGCTAAATCCATCTCTGCTGAGTGCTGCCAGCTTCTGGCCAGATGTGCTGACACTGGGCTCAGCTAGCTGTTGCTTTCTGAAATGGAGATAGTCTCCTTCCTCTCAAAGTGGGATCTTCCAATTAATAACAGGGATTTAAAAGTGTGTGCTTAATCACAGCTGTGTGCTATTTCTGATTTTCACATTGTCAGGGGATCTACAAAGCAGTTTTGTGGCTTTGGGAACAGGAGGGCCCCGGCAGTGTGGGTGCAGTGGTGGGGGGGTCTGCAGGGACTGGAACCCTGAGGTGCCACGGGAGGCTTTCCTGGGATGCTTGTCCATCCGCAGGGATGACCCTCACCTGCAGTGCTGCTGAGCCCTGCACTGGCTGGACCAACCGGGGGTACTCAGCCTGAGGGGGTCCCCTCATCCACAGCCATTTCTGCCTGGGGGAGATGCTGATGCTGAGACTTGAGGATGACCACACTGGGCCACAGCTCTGTTCGGCTGTGTTCAGCTTGCCCCTGCTTCCCCCAGCCCCGCTTTTCCTCCTCAAACACGAAACCTGGCTCCTACCATACCCTCCGCAGCACACATCTGCCCCTTGTCCCTCATGCCTCCCACCACCTGCCCCCCAAACCCTCCACAACACTCGCACCCCCTCTGCACTCTCATTGTCACATGTGCTGTGTTGGAGGAGGTGTGCTGCAGCTCAAAGGAAGGGACAGAAACTGAAATGTCTTTAAAAAGGTGCATTCTGCAGAATTATGGGGTCCCTGCAGAGCTGGCTTCCCACCTGGCCCAGCCAGCCTGGGTGCTGCAGGTGCCCGGGCTCCTCTCATCCATCCCAGTGCTGGGGTGTCAGCTCATTCCTTTCCTCTTGACAGGAAGATTAAAAATAAAGTCTTTGAATTCAGAGCTCACAAACCTGTCAGAGGAGCTGTGGTTCGCGACACACACACAAAGTTTCATTATTTTCTGGACAGTTTCATTTACTAACAGAATTTGGAGTTATTTCAGTACTTTGATCAAGATGGATTACTCTGTGTGCACTGCTCCCATTTGTGGTAACATATTGGTCTCCAGCCAGCAAGGATATCGCTGACACGAGGAAGACCCACGCAGGCAGCTCACACTATCCCAGGGATTTCACGCATCCTGTAGTCTACATGATTTCACTAGGATTTTCTTCGGGGTGTTATTATTAGTAATGCTATTATTATGAAAGTTGTTTCCTGAGGACAGAAAAATACTAGCTCAGCTATTCAGCTAAGCAGTTCTTTAATTTCTTTCCTTTCTGAAAATCAGCTCCCCAGAGTCTTTCTGGAATAGATCCGAATTTTCTACTTTCTACTTTGCCTCTCCCGAGGCAAAAATGCTGAGGGATGCAGTGATTCTCCCTGTGCAAAGGAGGGCTTGGGTTTCCCTCCCCAGTGCTTTGCCCCAGCACTGGCTGCAGCTTGGGGATCGTGGGCCAGCTCCAAAGAAACACGAGATAAAGTTTTGTTTGTCTGTTTGCCTCCAGCTCCCTCACCCCCAGTTGAACCTCAGTGAAACACTGATTTGGGGCCGGCCAGGGAAGGATGAGCAGTGCCAGCAGGGGCACGTGCCCCGTTCTGCCCGGGGGCTCCCAGCACAGCCAGCACCCACACCTGCACCAGTGCTGGGATGGCACGAGGATGCGGGGCCCCATGAGGGGCCAGAGCAGCTGCCCCTCCCAGTGCAGCACCCCGGCTGTGCTCATGCAGAGATGGTGTCCCGCTGCAGGTGTCTGACAACCTGGAGGTAGATATAACCATGGTAACTGTGATTATTGTGGAAAATTGCTGCCATTACTACAGAGGTAGGGTCAAAACAAACAGAAATTACCAATTTTTCTGTTTCTAACAAAACACAGAAGTGTATTATTGACTCACTAATTGCTCAGTTAAATGGATTTCTCCAAAATTACCTACTAATCCTTGTAAATGAAAATGATGCAAAGAGCACTTCCATGGAATTGCTCAAGTAAGGAAAAATGAAAGGTCTGATTAAATCCACGAGGCAAAGCCACCGAGGAGACCAGATGTCTGGTGCAGAGGTGCAGCGAGCAGAGGAACAGCCGGCCCATCGTGCTACAGGGACTGATTTTGAGCTGAGGTGTTGTACTAGGGCATCCGCAGCAGTGCGAGTGGGTGCGTGGTGCAGCCCTTCCTGCTGGTGCCGGCAGTGCCGGTGCTGTGGCAAGGTCCTTCCCCAGACCAACCTGCAAGAGCCCACAGACACGCACGTCCCTGGTACGTCCCTGTTTCTGCTCACGGAGGGCACTTGGTCATCCCACTGATCTGTCAGTCCCCCAAAGCAGCATGCTTTGTTCTTTCTCCCTTGCCAAGCAGCAGCGCTCAAAGGCTTAATAGCTCTTAATTCAAGCTATAAACTTTCCTTGGGCTGCAAAGACATTTTAGCATTGATTTAGAGCAACAGCGCTTTTCCGATTACCCAGCCCCGGGCTGGGAGAGGAGGACCAGGGCAGAGTTAAAGTGCTGCTGCGTGGGGAGAGCTCTGTGCCCAGGGCTTGGTGGGGCACTGAGGAGGGGCAGGGCAGGGGCACCTCCTCTGCCACAGCGGGACAGATCCCACCTGCAGTGGTGGCGATGGGCAGCAGGACCTCACCAGCCAGTGATGCACTGGGCAGGGGTCCTGTGGGGACGGGGTAGTAGCATTGCAGCAGACAGGCGACCTCTGAATGAGAAAGCAAGATTTTTAATACATAATTAGACATGCCACTAAGGGGAAAATGAGAACAAAGAAATAAATGTTGATCCATTGACTAATTTGCAATGGAAATCCAGTCCCTGACCTCCAGGTAGGCTGCTTCTTGCCAAGTGCTGGAGTCCAGCCCATGACTTTCAGAGTCCTTCTCGTCTTTTAGTTTTCATTCCCTTTTAACCCAAAATTGCTTCAAGCCTTGCAACCTGGAGGACTCTTAACAGCCAAACACACAGGCCACAGACCAGAGCTCTGCTTTGTATCTGGCTCCTGCAGAAGGTTGTTCCTCACAGCTTTGTTCTAAATTGTCAATTCTTCCTTGAATGCAGTTTTTCAGGAAAGTGGGGTTTTAAGCGAAAAGCAGTTTTCCCCAACTGAGCCACTTCCGATGTCAGTGTCATCTGCCACCTTCTGCTTTCTTCCATTCCCGAACCAAGCTTGCCTCAGAAATTGAAATGTTCAGCTTGTTATAGAATAAAGGAAGAAAGAAATATAATTTCATCAAGAGACATCAGTACCAATAAATCCCATGAAATTTTGCACAGCTGGGGTGCAGTGTCATCGTGCCATGTATTGACTGTGCAGTATCTCCTTGGGATGTTCAGCTGTATGCAGGCAAACCAGGCAATTATGTGCATTTTTCCTGTCATTGCAAGAGCCACTTTCATAGGCTTGGAGAAACATGCAATTTTAGGAAATAATAATTTTCATTGCATCATTGACTCTGTTCCTGCTGCTGGGATCTCTCGCTTTGGGAACGATGTTAGACTCTCCCTTAGTGCAGCAGCGTCCAAGAACCCCAGGAGCAGCACGGCCCTCACTGGTGGCATTGCCTTGGAGGGATGAGCTTGGAAGGACCCTCTCCTGCGCCAGCACTAGCCCATTTATCTGGAATACAACCAACCTCGGCTCCTGTTTACATGATGCCATTTAGGGGCCTGGTGATTTTTTCCTTTTGAGACTGCAGGAGGGAGAAACGCTGTCCTACCACTGGGGCCAGGCAGGACACAGCATGAATCTGCAAACCCATTTCACGTACGAGTCTGGAGAGACATGCTGTTTCTGCTGGTTCATCCCCCGATGGGTTCACGAAGCGCGCTGAGGCTTTGGGCAGCTGGGCGTCGTGCTACAGAGCAGCTGCGTCTGCCCACCGGAGCCCAGGGCAGCTGGATCCCTGCTCCCAGGACGGCGTTTGGCCGGTCCCGAGGCACCGCAGATGCTCCAGCCTTGCAGCCCAGCACTGCGGGCGCCCGAGGAGGAGAATCCTCTGCATCCACCACTCCGGGGCTGCAGCATGCTCCCTCCTGCTCGGCCCTGGTGCGGGACCCCGCTGGCACAAGGAAGGAGGGGAAAATTCCCTCTGTGCTCACGGCACAAGGGCCGGGGCGGCACATCCCTGCGGAGGGGCCAGCTTGGTTGGTGGGAGAGTGGCTCGGCAACCCTGCAGAACACGCACAGCATGCAGCAATTAGAGGTTCATTAGCTAAAGCTGAGGTTATGCAACAGGCAGAAAGGTCCTCGTGGTTTCTGTAACTATTATGTCCTAGAAAAACTGCATTAATTCATCTCCAGCAGGCAGGGCCCATACCCAGGGCTGTGCCTGGTACAGCAGCCTTCGGAGCAGATGTGCCCAAGGGGGTTTGCAACGTGCACCATGGTGCAGCACTGAGTCGGCTGGGGGTCCTGTGGCACAGGATTGGTCCCGTGGGATCAAAGGCCCTGCAGGCTGGTGCAGAGAGCGGGGCTGCCGGAGCTGAGAGGGGGAGACTTGCTGGGGTGTCCACAGCTCGGGGCCAAGGGGCTGGAGGGGTAGGCAGGGTGGTCTTGAGCGTCAGGAGGAAAGCAGCAGAGCAATGAGCAAAATCCTCCTTCATTTATGTAAGCTATCCAAGAGTAACGCCAGCAGACTGACTTAATTAAAAAATTACTGCTCTTTCACTCTGTCCCTCATGGCAGCAAAGAAACCCTCATCTTCTAAGGCAATTTGAAATGGAGAGGGATGTGCAGTTGCTAATGGGAGATTAGGAGAAAGTCTTCCACTTTGGAAGCAATTAACAATCCAGAAAGTAGTTACGTATGTGAATTTGATGACTGGGTCACATTTCCTGGTCACTGCTTTGCTATGGGACGTTTCTCTGCCTCCTTGGGGTCTGGCAGTGCCTCCAGCCCCGCTGCCCCAACAAACAGCTGATGTCCCATGTCCACAGCCCTCCAGGCTGCCACGCACCCCATTCCCATGGGAGGCCTCCTTGGGGGTGCAGCACCGTAACCCCCACCCTGCCCCAAGCCCACAGCAGGGCCAGCAGCTTGCAACGGCTCCTCCAGCCCTGGGAATGGCCATGGGGATCTCAGCACACTTGGCACCGCAGGCGGGAAAATGCCATTCTGGGTTTGGGGCGGCTTTCTCTCCTAATCATATTTTTACCTGTTATTTCTGATGCTGCAGGTTACCACGTCTTCACTTGGCTTTGGTGCCAGCTGTTCCCACGGCAACGGAACATGCTCTGGATTTGCCTTGACCCGTTCTAAGGTACTTTATTAGCCTTAATGAACTGCATTTTTAATAGAAGCCTACACTGGATTTTTGAAATATGTGCTTTAAATTCCATGGTTTTAATTACTAATGTCATGGGAACATAAGGTACGTAATCATATTTGCATGACTAACACACTGTCTTAAGATATATATATATATGTATATATATATATAAAGCTGTAAAATATAATTACAAATTATCTTTGAGAAAAGTCCAGGGAAAAAAAAACTCGAAACATTTCTTAAACATTCAAGCAGCATTGCCCCTGAAGGCTGACTGCAGAGGTTTGTAAGCCAAGCAGAGCTACTGGGATGCCTCTGGCACTTGGACAAAGATCCAGATCTTCTAAGCCCATGCATCTGCAAAGAGGAGCCAAACTCTGCTTCTCACAGGCTCACCTGCACTACCAGTGTTTTGACAATGCTGATTTTGGTGTGATGCTCACCCTGGCAGAAAAGCAGGCTACATTACCTTTTTTGCAAAATGAAGACTAGATATTTTTTGCTGTGGAGACATTTAAGAAAAAGTGTATTCACATTCACCATGAGATCTTTGGTCCAAGACGAAGTGTCTTGGGACTGTGTCCTCCCGCAGGGCAGGTGAGCAACAGGCAGCTCCAATGGCAACTGGCTGCTGCAAAGCAGACAGACATCACCCAAAAGCCTGCCCTCCGTGGGGTCCCCACCACGCTGAAGCTGACATGACCCAGGTTTCCTGGGCACGGCGTGCTGGGGATCATGGCATCACTGGGACTCATGCCAGATTGGGCCAGTGTGGGACGGCTGCTGCCCGGGCCGTGTGCCCCAGCCCCATACGCCCCAGCAGAAGCTGTGTAAGCAGAGATCAAAGTGAGTAAAGCAATCGGGTTTGTGCATCTAGAAGCTGTGACTCCGTATAAATGACAAACAGACTTTCTAGTCCCAGGGAGGTCATCCTTGTGTGATGCATGATAACTAGATATTAGATCCCTGACCCAGCATTTAAACAAATGTGCAACTGTGCTGATATATATAATCTTAATGGCAGGAAGAATGATCAGGGCCCTGGGGGAGAAAACCTCTAGCAAAATGAGACTGAGAAGTCTAGGACTGCTAGATTAGAGAGACGATTAAGAGGGCAAATAACAAAAGTAGAAAAAATGAAGAACAAATAGAGAACTGAGATCAGGATCTCAAAGAATGGGGCTGTACTTTTCTCAAATGAGCTATAATTTGCTGTCTAATTTATTACCTCATAAGTGAAGACAAAAGTATCTGGGCTGAAGATACTTGGACTAAAGACTGAAGTAGGATTGGCATATGTATGGGATTAGGTATATGTGATTACATCTCTTAATAGGCTACTCAAGAATTACGTGTAAATAAAAGGTTTTGAAAGAAATAGAATAAAGTTTAAAATAAAGCACACAAAGCTGATCCTGCTAGAGAGTTTCCGCTGAGCCCACAGTGGGCACAGGTCAGCTCAAGTCGCCCACGTGTCCAGAAACCTGTGTCTGTCGCCGCTGAGTCACCCTTTGGGGCGGCCGATGCTGTCACCGTTGGAGGCAACCACCGAGTGATCCAGGAATACTGAATATCCCATGTATCCCTGCGCCTGCCCTGTCTGCTGGTTCCAGCATCCTAATGGCTTCAGTGAGGCTGCATGGAGTTAAGTGATTTGTGATCCAGAGTCCAAATACCCCAGTCTGTCAGCCCCTCCCTCTGGCTCCTGGCATCCTTGTGGAGTTTGTAAGTCTTGTTCAAATTTGTACAAAATCTTCCTATAGAATCTGATCCACAACTGTAGAAGGGGCAGACACATAGCCAACCTTAATGTGGCAGCTGTGACACACACACACACACATTCAGCATCAGTATTGAGTTTAATTTTTTTTTTCCTCCTCTAAGAAAGTTACAGAGCATGTTTATTTATTTCTTAAAACCCTATAAAACCACAGTAGTTTTCTTCCTCACTGGCTTTTTTTTTGTGATTGCCTATGTGTGAGTAGCATTCTATAATTAGAAATTAAAGGCCATTTTTGGAGAATAAATATAAATTGTTATGACAAGATTCTTCTCTTTGCCAAACCATGCATTGTTCATGTATGAAAAAAAAAAATCACACAATAATGCAATCAGCTTGGAAGCCCAGCCTCCTGCACAGCTTGAAGAGCAGAGCTTCACCATGGCTGAAACTCACTTTCCATTGGGTGTTTTTCACTTTTTTCTCATATACCAAGTTATTTTATCCTCAATTCAGTGGGAGAGCACTTGGCTGGGACAGTACCTCAGCCCTCTGACCCCTTGTAATGAGCAGGGCAAAGGACCCGTGGGGATTCACTCCTCCCTGTGTCCCCATCATTAAACTAGCAGTCCTTAAGTGGCAGCCCTCAATTCAGTGTCTCTTACTGTTCCTGCAGTCAGTTGTTGTTCTATGAAATTGGACACTGTGAGACTTAAACTAAAAAGAAAGGGAGAAAAAAAAAAAAGGAAGCTCTGGGAATGCTCGTGAGTGTTTATTTTGCTTGCAGTACTCAAAATAAAATAGACTATTCATTTGTGGCTGCTTGCAGACTTTGCAAAGTGACCAGTAGCCAGTACTTGTTTTGTGAGCATCTCCTCCTCCAGCCTGCATGCCCGCATCCGTGCATCAGGAAGTGCCTCTGGCCGCCTGGCACCACTCTCCCTGGCACGCTGCCATCAGCCTGGCACAGCACATCAGGCCCTTGAGCAGCCACCTGGTTCTGAGCAGGACCAACGGCAGCAGGCATCCTCCCCTGGCGAGGGAAATTTGCCTTGCAGTGACTTTCAAAGGAGCCCAAGTCCCATGATGGCAAACTCTTCCAAGGGACATGGCCCTGTGGTGGTCCTCCTTATTTTGCTTGTTAATAATTTAAACTGCCCTGTGAGTTACTATTATAGGTAAGAGTAGCACGGAAAGTGAGGAGCAACTTAACTAATCCTGGGATGGCACTTGTGCCTGGCTTAGCTAGTTTTCAGAGTTATAATCCCTCTCTAGATGAAAGGGAAATATTTGCACTTGTACAGTGTATCTCGTTTCCATTAGTGTGACCAATCTTCCCGAGTGGCTGCGCTGAGGCGATGACAAACACACAATGGTTTGATTATCCCCTCACCAAGGGACGTGGCAAAATCTCAGCATTTAAAATATAAGTGTAGGGGTTTGTGCTATCTAGGCGTGGGTGTTATTCACTAGCGTAAGATCCAGTTTTCCAGTAATGCAAGTGACAGCCAGTATTGAGTAGAAATTGATTATCTGTGTGAAGCAAGGATTAAAAATAGAAGCTTTGTGTCAAACCCCACGTATGTTTTGATTAAATCCTAGATAACAAGAAGAATGGGTAAAAGACAAGAGATTATACAGAGAACACCAAAAGCCAAGAAGCCAGGATTAAAGAAAAGGATTGGAGTGGGTTGGTGCAATTAAAGATTGTCAAGTGCCAGCCTTGCATCCAGCTGGGACTGCTGTGGCTTCTGCTGGGTACGTCTTGCGTTACAGGTGCTTTGATCTGCAAACCTGCGAGAGGCACTTCCAATTCGTGACATTAAACAGCAGAGGCTCGGTTCAGCTCAGGTCAAGGTTCAGGGGGCTTGTGGTCAGTTCTTGAACCATCCACCACTGTAAGTCAATTATTTTGAATGGTTAGAAACTCTTTCCCATCATAAGACCTGGAACACTCCCAGATAGGATGGGTTATTTCGGAAAGCGGCGCCCTCAGCGGTGTCCCTTGGTAGAAGTCTACAGTACTCTTTATGCTGGAAAGCTAATTCAGTTTTACCACCTTTTTGTTTCAATGAACTGTAAGTGCTTGAAATATTATTTTTTCTTCTGTGACTAGTGCTCAGCAATTCCCCAGGGGATGTGCGTTGATTGTCCCAGGACAACCAAGAACTGCAGAGTTTATGGCCTAAGGAGTGTCTGCTTCAAATCACACAGTCTGCCCTTGCAGTGCCTCATACCACGTGAGGGTCTGTTATTATCACATTTTATAGCATCCGCTGTGATTACTGTAACCATCTAAAATCACATAAAACACAATTACTGCTTTCACAAGAAGAAGTATTTCACCAGACAAGGCAAGACATACAAATAAAATAATTTTATTGAGTTTCTGCTTCTATAGCATGTGGCACATAAAAAGAATTAAGACACAAGGTGTGATGAGAAATTATGTATTTGTCCTTCACTGAACAAAGGATTCATCTTAACCATAAAAACAATGCAAACAAATATCCTTCTCTGCTAGTCATGATGTTCAGTGAAGACTCATGGTGTGACATTTAGGAAAATGGCAACTGACCTGAAGATTGTGGCTGATGTATACAGTTCTGCTAACCTGATGTGAGGAGAAATGGCTGCCTTGCTAGCAAATTTTGTTTTAACTCGAAACCAAAATATTTGCATTTAGTTAATTTAATTACAGTAGAACAAACAGCACTAATGTACTTATTAACTCAGAGAAAAATCCACAATAAGAAAATGTCCCATATCCGCAGCTGTCTGATAAAGATGAGCTGATTTAGCTGCATTTGCAAAGCTAGTATTTGGGATGTTATAACTTCATTTTTGGCTTCTGCAGCCAAGAAACCAGCAAAGTTTCATTTTTTCAAAACTTGGTCTTCCTCCGGGGTTTGGGCCTTAGAAACTTTTTTCATTAAGGAAGTGCTGATAGTTCAAGAAAAAGATTTGGAAGCTTTTTTGAGTATTGGTTGTGTTTCTGCATTTCCCTTTACCCTTTTGTTCACCCTTTAATATTAGGATGATATAAGAAATAAAGATCTAATGTTCATGCAAGGACGTTCACCAATTTCTGTAACATCTTCCCCCCTTTATGTGTGGAACCCCACCTGTGGCAATGCAGTTCTCTGCACTCCACTCCAGATAACGTTGTGATGTATGGGGAGAATGAGTGGCAGCTATGAAGGGGTCTTAAGAAACTGTTCATGCAAGTAGCTCTAGGGAGACTTCAAATACAGGGGAAAAAAAAAAAAGGTTTCCCCCCCTGAGGAATCAACAGCATTTTTTATATATGACAGAAGGATTTTAGGATACACACTGCACAAACTTCTAACAGCTCATGAACACCTCTACATGAACAGGAAACCTGTGAACACGCCGCTGGATTTGGGCTGACCACAAGAGTAAAGACCTGCTCGCGAGTCAGAAGTCTCTCACGCCTTTCACTGCTGCTCTTCCAAGCGGGCACAGGCAGTGCAGCAGGGCCAGTCCAGATGTCCCCTCTCCTTGCCACCTGTGCTGTCTGTAGACTCTCAGAGCATCTTTGCACTTTTCCAGTCTTCGTGGACACTAAAAACTATTTTACATGTTATTTTACAGACCAAACTTCCAGCTCATGTCTCAGTCCACCTTCTTCCTCTGGAAACAGATCCATACAGTAAAAGCCACAAAAAAAACATCACCTTGGGAGACATATTAGACAAAGACATATTTGACCACAAAACGGGTTTCTGCCTTTACTTACACAGGAACAACTAGACTGGAAAGTCTCGCTGCTGCCACTGCCACTCAGCAACAAATTACTGAGACTGTAGGCCAAGTGCAAAAATAACTTGGTGTAGTCCCATTTTACTCGCCGTGTTCTGTATCATGGTGTGGGTGGTGGTTTAGGTGAGGGACAGGAACCCTGGCTGTCAAAGCTCGCTGCCCGGCCTTGCCACTGGTGGGAGAAAAAAGAAAGCAAGTCTAAGCAAACGGGAGAGATTATTTGAACTTCTTCCCACCCCTTTACCTTGTTGCCTGTCTCCTGTTCTGCAGTATTCTCATCTGCTCTACAGCATGTTTCAAATTACTGCATGCCTGTGTTTAACCACTCAGGAAGAATTACTGAACAATTTACTTTATTGCTTTGTAAATCGATTCACAAGCGTGAGGACTGCTCACAAAAAAGGAAAAATAAACAGTATCTGTGTGTGCTATGAAGACAAAGTTTGCACTCAGTTTCGCTTTCTGTTGTTCCCTGGTTTAGTGCTGTTGCATTTTTGTTTTAGAAATACTGCTTAATGGCAAAATTAGTTGAGTCTTTCCAGTCTGGTAATTTTACTCCACAGAAGCTATGTCCACAGTGCCGGAGACATTTCTCAAAGTGAAAATCAGATCAGAGAGTCAGTAGATGTAGCAAATATGTTTTTGTCATACTTACAGGATCATAAATTATTACTCCTCTGCCTTGGGGGCTATTATTATAATTCAAAACTATTACTCCTGAAGCTTTTGAGTACTTGCCCATCTTACCATCTTGTTTTATTAAATTCAAATGACAAATGATAGACATCTCCCAGAGACAACAGGAGGCATAGTATTTCCACTGCTTTGTTCTCCCCATGGATCAATTCCTTCCGCTCCTACATAAGCAAAACCACTTTGCTGGCTAATATTAATGCTCTAGCGTGTATGAATTTCACTTCCATGGGTGAAAACTCATTTGGTAAATCGAACTTCACCCTCGCCTTGGCAAAGGCATTTCAAATGAAACGCAACTGAAAATGGGAGAACAGGACAGCTGCACGGCGCTCACAGGAAGGCTGCACAAGCCAGACAGCCGTTCGCAGATGCTGTCAGTGTCAGCAATAACAACGGGGCTGGGGCTGGGGCGGCCGTGCTTCCTGCCGGCTCCCGGGGTGCATCGCCCTGCAGGTCCCCCTCAGTGACCGTCTGTGACATGCCACCGGGTCTGCTGTCCACAGGATGGCTGCTCATCAGCGCTGGCCCCTTCGGGGTCAGGTCTGCCCATGCACCACACAGAGCACGTTCACATTCATTTGCAGCCAGCTGGCAGAGGCTGGTTTTATAATTCGCTTCACAAGTGTGCGTTTTGATGGTTACAATGTAGGGGCAGAGATAGGGTCAAGAATTTGGCCAATTTCCTTCCCAAAGCGACCAGTCAGTGTAAAGTAACTCACCGCACACAGGTTTGCATTATACAGACTATATTTAATCAGGGCTGAGTGAGAAATTGATGAATGAAGAAGCTGGAAAGCTTCTCCTTCCAAACAGGCTACCTTCAGGTAAGAAAACAGTTTCTTCTATGTTTCTCATGTCAAATGTATTTGCTAAAATCCCTGAGGAATTGAAAACATGGATACAGCCTCCCAGGAGAATTACCAATAAAACAGCAGGTAAGCAGAAATTACAATAGAAATGGGCTTTTGGCAGAGTCCTCAACGTTCCTTGCATTGTTCTGCCTGCAGTTACAGTGACAATGTTTGCTACCCCAAAAATGTGATGAAAACTCTTCCAAGAGTAGGTTCAAGTAACCGGTGTGCCATGAGGTACCTGCAGATATTTTTCCTTCCTTTAATCCAAAAAGGTGAACCATCCATTGTGTAATTAATAGTCAGAAACTAGGAACAGTTCAATGAAAGTCAAATATGCCCAAGAGTCTGGAAGAGGCTGGGTTTGCATATCTTTAAAGATAAATGGTTGTTCTTCATTATGGGCATGACTTAGGTCTCAGCAGAGTTACCAGTTTTTATCTGGAGAAATGTTTTAAACAAATAAATGCTTCCCATGCTGAATGTCAGAGGTACTTGGCAACATCAAAGACTCATTTTGCATTGCACTGATGATACTACTCTACAATATCAGACAGAGTTTGTCTTTCATAGATAACAGAGAAATTTCCAATTTTCAGAAGCCCCCTTCAAAGTCTGGAAAGACGCACGGTAATTTTATATTTCCTTTTATAGACACATCAGTTAACATGGCTGATGGATGTATTGAGAAATGCAGAAGAAATGACAATGGGTGGGATGGCTGAAGTACACCTAGGAGGCCGAGGCCATGGCAACAGGTGCCAGCAGGACCTCAGGGCTGAAAAATGGGAACAGGTTTGTGCTGAGGACAAGAGTTTATTGTCAGCATAACTTCAAAATGCAACAGCAAGTGGGATTCTCACCTTCTGCTCACAAACTCTCCTTCTAAATGGCGGTATGAGGAGGACAGTACTTAGAAGCCTGTAATTAATGATTCATTTGCACATTTTCTCTTTTTAATGATGATGGTCATAAAAGAAGTGCAGTCGTTACAGTTTGCTACTCACCGTTGATAAATATGGAGCAACCAAAGACATGAAGTGTAACAGAAGCAAGTTTCCCTAAAGGCTCCAGCAGCAAAAGAGAAGAGCGAGCAACACTGGCTCATGGAGAAAGGGCTCGAGTCTCGCTGCCAACCCAGAAATTAGGTTTTTGGGCTGTGTTAGCACAGCACGGCGGCTGGTGGAACACACCTGATGCTTCCCAGGGTCCTCGTGTTGGACGGGTAAGGAACCATACCCACAACGGAGGAGGAGGCCAGTACCCCAAGGGCAGCAGCATCCAGCTGTCCGTCCGTCCGTCCATCCCACACTGCTGTGGCAGGGAGCGAGGGGCCAGGGCCAGTCCTTCCTCCTGGTGCGACACACGTCTGGTGATGGTTTTCCTGGTAACTTCACCAGAACTTGTGATTCTAAGCTGTACTCAAAATATGGCATAAGCCCATTTTTTTGGCCAGAGTTTTTTCAAGCATACCAGGCAGGGCAGTACGTGTGTAGAAGGAAATTCCAGATTCCCCACCCTTTTCTTCACCCATCTGCAGTCCTGAGCTGCGTGGTGAGCGGAGGGGGCCAGGACATCCAGATGCAGAGCGGCACGGGGGCGATGGCAGCAGGCACGGAGCAGCTCTGTGCTCCCAGGTTAACAGCTCCAGTCATCCACCGCTCAATTTATACATTCAAAAGACAATTCAATCCTAATTTTCTTGCTTTCAGTTTAAGATCAAGCACTCAACCAGGAAAGACACTGAAGCAGAGTGGAGGCTGTTACTAATCACTAGAGCAAACAGAAGAGCGTGAGGATCACCTGGAAAGCAAATGCTCCATTTGCTGGTGCCCAGCTGCCAACGCTCTTGAAGGTGAAGGTGAAGATGAAGATGACCACTGGGGATGCCAGCACAGCCTGAGCTCACCCCCACGAAGATACAAGGGTGGAAAAGGGGTGGGGGGGTCAGCAGCTTCTCCCCCAGCACCTGCATTCAAGGGCAGATGGACCGGGGAGCTGGCAGCCCACGGGTCCTGGACCGACAGAGCCCGGGACAGCCTCAATGTGCGTGGGGACCTGGAGCTGATGATACAGGATACAAAGCCCAAGCTGCTTTTAAAAAAATGCACAAGCACATATGGAAAAGATGATGCAATTACTTGTAACCAACAAATACCATTTCCCATTAATTTCTCTCCAGGAGCCTGTGCCTCTGCTGTTTGGGTGGTTTTTTAAGTTGCACTAGGGATTTGCAGACAGCAGTCCTAAAACTTAAAAGGACAAATAAATACAGGGACCATTTATTTGCTGGCTATGTGCACCAGCTTGTGGCAGAAATACCGGAACAGATGATCAGAGGCTTTTTTTTCTTTTCTTTTAAGCAGAGCTCCTGACCTGTGCACTAGGGGGTGAAATGATTCACTCGGGTTTTTTTCCAAAGTCTTGGGGGCTCAGCAGTGGTTTTCAAAGTGTATTTTAGCAGGTGAGTCATCTTACATGCCTCCCTTTGTTTCTCTGAGTTTTGTCACAATAATTATGTCTTTTTTTTTTAATCAATAGGAGATTATCAAAAACTTTACAGGAGTCTTTCTTTCAAACTCCCACCTGCATCTGAGAAATAGCGTAGTAAAGTCATGTAAATTACAAACTGGAGAAGGAATTCCTGCCCCTGGGTCGGACATGGCAGCTGGTATCATGCTGTGAGGTGCTACGGATGATACAGACATTGAGCTAACTGATCAAATGATAGATCGCTAAGCATTTATGCTGAAACTCAGCAGTCACTGATCCCCAGCTCTCTGTGGCAGCGTGAGGTGGCATATGTTGCCTGCCCAAACAGCTATGGCTCACGTGCACGATGCCAGTATTGTAGCATGGAAAGGCTAATGAACGCCTGGTACTTACTGCTCACCACCTGAAGGCAATACTACCATTATACACAAATTGCACATCAGTTTAATACTGTTTTGATTTACACCAGTTCTTCACAGCTGACCTGGGTGGTTACTCCTGATTTACAGTGGTGCAATATGAGATCATAAAATACCTCTTACACGCGAGTGTGAATTTTCAGATTTCCATTATCTGGTATATGTATTACCACTGTGACTTAAACTAAAATATTAATTGCCAGGTTTTCCCACTGGGTGTAATTGACCTGGGTCCAGGAAGCAAGGATATTCCTCTGATAAACCCTTGCTCTGGACAGGGCCCTACGGCCACGTTTCATCTACGATACAGAAATGCCCACCAAGGGACGCAGCAGTAATGAAAACCATTGCTGAGCTCTGCTCGGGCGGCTGGCATCACCTCACATGGTTGCTGCTTACAAATGCCTGGAGAAAGAAAGAAACCTACAGAAGAAGCAGACCTGCCTCTGGGATGGGCACGTCCGAATTTCAGAAACCAGCCTGATGAATATGAGCTGGGATAGAGAGCATGGAGCACAAACTGCACTCTTGTTGGAGGAAAGAGCAGATTTCAAAGAAACATAGGGTTTGATGCATCCTAATTCAGACTACTGTGAATGATCACCAAGCCTAGTATCTGCGTTCCAGTAGGCCTCAGTATCTGAATTTCAAGGGGAAAATAAGATGCTTTTTGTTATGTAGTCTGTGGCTTTGAGGGAAAATGCCTCCTTAGCCCCAGATACAGTAGGAGGCTTTATTGCCTTTATTATACTATCACTGGCCACAAATGCTGGCTTTCTTTTCATACCTGCAGTGTCAATAGCATGCGTGCCATTTTCCACATCTCTCTCCTCCAGAATTTATGACCTAAATCAGGCAAAAACCAAAAAGAGCTCTATAGGAGCATGAGAAAATGGAATGCAAGGGGGAAAAAAATGCTAGAGATGGTCAAAATGCTACCCAGGCATTTCAGCCCTATTTTATCATCTGGGGCTCCATCAAATGAATCTCTTTCTCTGGAGATGCTTAGAGCAATTACATTTGTTCTATTTATTCTCCCTCAAAGGCTTGAACATGAGTCAAGAGAAAAATCTTTTAGGATGAAAAAATTGAAACTTGAAATAGGCGATATCCCTGGACAATTTGTTCTGCAATCAGAGCAGCATTCTCTTTCCTTACTGCTCTCAATCGCTAATGAAAAAAAAAAAAAAAAAAAAGAAAAAACCAATACAGTAACAGTCACATCTGTAAATACAGTCCCTTTTGTTCTTGCTTGCAAGCTCAAGGAGCTATTTCAAGACAATACAGAGGTGCTTGTTTTCTAGAGTTCATTTCTGGTGAGAAAATTCCCTCAGCTCTTGTCAGAAAATCCCAGGTGAGAGTAGAAGCTCTCTGAAAGCCTTGAACCAGCTCACTCATGCACAGTGCATGCATTAAAAGGAAAGAATAATGCCACACACCTCTTTGAAAGACTTCTTTACCTCCACTAATGGATGCCAGTGTGCGATGGGCTTGCGTGGGTATGCCAGCATCTCATTCCAGTGGTCTCTGCCCAGTCCTTCAGCATTGACCCCCACACGGCAAACCCCAATAATCTCGTTGTGACCCACTCTGAAGAACAGCAGAAAAGCAACATCTCGCTCAGACTGCCCATACACTGTCTAACCAAGACTTCTGACATCAAATTACCACAGTGCCACAAGGCACAGTGCTAGTGAACACGGGCTGTCATATCTGCATGATGACAGTCAGGTCTTGTCTGCTACTGTCAGCACATGCAGCCCCCAGCACAGTGATGCACTGCCGTCACCAGAAATAATTATAACAACTTTTAAAAGATTTGAACTGTAGATCAGTCCAGATACAGAATCTGGAAGGATGCGTGACGTAGTGGTGTACACCAAGAATAAGTACAAGTTCAGTAATGGATAATCCATGCACCAATTGCTGCTGAGAGTGAGACCATTTGCCTTCTAAAATGGGATGATGATTTGCAGGACAAGCAAATAGCAAAGGAGAACACAGTACTTACTCAGGAGAATGCCATAAAGCAAAGGACCAGCTTTACCATACTAACTATCCTAGCAGGTAATTTTCTATAAACATAATTATCAATGACACTTTAACAATAAATCACTAGAGACAGATTGATGCCCCAGAGCTGTGCAATCAAGGCCCTGATACTAAGGAAAATGGCTATTGAGCAGGAAAACCTGCACCCAATGGGGTGTTTTCCCCTCCCGCTCTTCAGAGCCTCCACCTACCGATCATAATCCATGACGGAGATAAGCAGACTGACTTGATCCATGTTTTCTGGGGGAATGTCAAAGATTATTGCTTCATTGTAAGTGGGATTAAGTGTGTTTTTCTTTATGGTGGTTTTCTTCTTTTTCAGTCTTCGCCCATCACAGAGCAAAGACACTTTGACATATGGATCTGGAGAGGAAGAGATAGGAAAAGGCCTTCTGTTTATGGAAGTTTATTTTGTTACCATCACAATATAGAAACAGCATTATCAAAGGATGGGCTGTAAGTTATCATGAGCCAAAGGCACTCCTCAAATCTACTTTTAGAAAAAGGGATGTCTGTGTACCAGTTGAATCCACCATTTCTCGTACTGGTGTGAGTGCTGACATGAGGTTCAGGCACTGGAGAACCAGCACCACAGACTTCTTGGAGGGAAAATCAGTCATTTCCATCATTTTTTCTGTGATAAGGGTTTGCAAGTGTAAGAAGGCCCCATCTCAAGCCGAGAGCCAATATTCATCAGAAGATGATAATGGCAACTGGGCACTCAGGCATTCTAGCTTACATTAATTGCACGGCCACAGACAGCAAACCTAGTGCTTTCTCTGAAGCAAAACTGTAACTTTTTCAAAATTTGCGTACCAGAGCAAACTGTAATGCAGCATTTTGACAATCAAAACAGGCAGAGGGGGCTATTTTACAGGGATCCTTTCCTGCACAGCTACCAAAACTATCCAACTGCTAAAATTATGGAGCACAGTTACAGTGAGTAGGGGAATTTTAAAACCTGTTTTCCCAATGTCAGAGAGCAGCAGAAAGAAAAGGTATTAGGGCAGCTCTGGTTCACATGCTTTCCACTGGCTGATCATGGCAGAATGCCCTCAAGTTACAAACAGCTCCTGTTTGCTGTAACAGCTGCCCAGGCGATTTCAAGGCATTTTCAAGTAACAGTAAATGTGCAATGTATTATTACAGAAACGCTGAGCTGGCTTCATCTGAAGTCTCAATTCTCAGACATTTCATACAGCATCAAGCTCCAACTGAGTAGAAATATTTTCTGTGAAGATCTTTTACTGTATTGTTACTGCCTTTTATACAAGTCACCAATGAAATTCAAATACTGTGATGTTGATCTCGGGAAGAGAAACTGCTTTTTATGTTGAAATCCAGAATTCGTGCATGCTGAATTTGCAAGCCAACTCTCTGAAACTGTGAATGCATACAGTCTTCAGGTGACTTTGATCCTATTATTTGAGTACTGGCCACCGTACAGAGGAATGCACATTCACCTGGGTAAATCCCAGGTGACCCACGATCCTTTCCTAATCTTGGAGTGAAATGATTGATTCTGGCTGCAGGGGGTTATCTGATCAAAAATGCCCTACTCACATAAAACTGCTAGGGTCAGTATCTGCAACAGATCTGCAGTGTCCAACTCAAGAGATGGATCAGAGCTTTGACCCTGCAAACCCTTCAGTGGGGATGGGAAACTGCTGGCAGTCTCCTTGAATAGTATATTCACGTATATAATCACTTTCCCTGGATTCATACCCTTGGGAATAGGTTTAAAAGATAATTCTACTTTTATAATTTTGTTTGTACTTAAAACATGGACAAAGCTTTGTCAGGTGTTTCCATGATGATACATCCTTGGTATCAAGAGACCTATGCCCACTCTCCACTGAGGCCACCTTGAGGGACGAAGAAGTGTGGATGCAGTGGGGTCCTTCTCAGCCATCAAGCACCTACCTGAGTAACCAGTGATATCCATAGCTTTGAGATTCCTGCATTTAATGACTGTTAAGGTGAGGCGACCTGCAGTTGGCAAATAACAAAGGGAAAACATGATCTCTCCCAGGTCCACGCTTTCCTTTAATAAAACAGAGAACACGTTATATTGGAAACATGCAAGAACCAGCTAGGCTGCCTCCACCCTACACCACAACGTTTCATGCAGGATACATGCAGTGCGCACACTGAAACAGGCTTTTCTCTATTCTGTGGTTTTTCAAATGAATGACACTTTATTATATGGCGGTGCTTCCAGTGTATCCCAACATTATTTGGCTAAAAAAGAATATTGGGAACAGGAAAAAAAAATGTGTGTCCAAATGTTACTGCTTCAAATCATAGTTAAGGATAATCTTCCACTGCTGTAATGGAGTATGTGCTTCCTATTGCAATATTACAGCTAATGCACTCCTCTTTTTCTGCTTTATTGCTTATGCAGAAGTGAAGTGATATCTAACACCACATGAAGGCCATTAAGGAAATCATATTAGTTATCATATTAGTATCAAGTTTTGCTTGAATGTACAGTATATATCTTCTAGTGCCAAGTGTGTGACACATCTATTTCCTCAAATGGAGGGATGTAATACAAACACAGAGCGAGATCACAGAAAGGTGAGACCTTAACATGCAGCGGTGCCATGTTCTCTGGTTGTACACTGTAACAAAGTCAAGGAGTGACTTTCTAGTACACCCAGTGCCTTCAGTTCAGTAATAGAGGTTTGCGGACTTCGTTGGTGCCTAACGTTTCGGCAGAGAATGCAGACCTCTGAGTTACACAGTGATTTTCTCTGAAGTTGAGCGTGAATTACTAGGTAGTTACAGACCAGGGGGTCATAGCTTTAAAACAGAAGAGAACCACGAAGGGCCCCATTTAGTGGCAATTAAGCTTTTAGATTGTGACATGCTTACTATCATTTGGACCACCAACCCCTTTGAGATGCCTTCAAAGAGCTAACAAACGCAGTATGAGGCATGTACATGTATGTATATAAATAGTGAATTAACCAGCAGATGGCACTCAGAAACATTTGGTAGTTTCTGGATTACACAGAGGCCAATAAAATTTACTCTTTTAGTGGCCCATAAAATAACTTTTACACATCACTCTTAGCACCTCTTGTACATGCAGCCTTATCTACTAAACCTCCTAAAGGCCCTTTCCATCATTGCCTTGCTCATGGGAATTCAGGAAAAAACCTCCACAAACCCAAAGTATTATTTAAACTAGAAAGCATTATCATCTGAAGTCAGCAGAAAGATTTCCAAACACCTTCCAAAAATGGATTTAAAAAAAAAAAAAAAAATCTTATTTTGTACATACAGATCCCACATCTGTAGAGCAAACAACCCGATTATTTTTGGAAACAGAGTGCTTGATTCATTACAATGGGATATAATGATCTGCTGAATAGAAATTGTAGCTGTTAGTAGTAGAGTGATGGAACTAGAAAGACAAGTATATGCATTAGGCACTTAAAGCTTTGCTAAGTGTTAGGAGAATAGACCTTGTTGATGGATCAGATTTTTGCCAAATTATTTCCTTTTCGTTCTCTGGTAAGGCAAAGATTAGATATTTATTCCCCTTAGACGTGCAGAATACTAATGAACATTATATAAAAGTGTTGATTCTTGACAAGACTTCACTTGACTAGCAAATAAATTGAAAATCTTCTCAAGCATAGAGTGTACAAAAGAAACAGTGGCAGCCAAATGTTTTCTGGACAGAACAATGTATGGCTAGACCTGTAAGTATCCAAATAAATGTTGTCTCAGAAGGTGCTATTTGTTGGTAAATAAGAGTTTAATACTCTCACTCACTCAAAGTTCCCACTCTGATCTCTTGCTCACCTTAATGAACCAATGGCATCCTAAACAGCTTTCCTTCCGATGTGACAAAATGGTCTCGAGTCACAGTCTCATTGTCAGTGACCAGTAATGAAGTATGTGGAAACATTTACTAAGTTATTATTCCTCTACCTTTAGTACCTCTTGACATGTCTACTGGGAGCTATATTTCTTGCTTCACAAGATATTACTAATGGTACCTTATTAAGGTACCAGGATCATTTTCATCACACATGAAAGAGCTTTTAGAGCCCCTGCAGCTTCTAACTTTTGACTGCATTTCAGCTACGGCACCTTGAATATAATGGGTGTGCTGGAGTCAGGCTGCTGTCTTGGAGATAGAGCAGCAATGAACAAAACCACTGACCACTCCAAAACGTTTGGGAGTTTTACCTCTGGTGTCACCCGCACCCTGAGAGCTGAGCTGAGCTGCAGTTCTTGCTGCCTGACTCTAGTGTGGCCAATTTTCAGAGGACAAGGAGCTCAGTATTTTATGGAGCCCCATTCATTTACAGTGTCTTAAAATGACCACTCAAAAATCATGTGCTGGAAATTACAATTCGCTTTTTAAAACATGACACTTCTTGTTACTTTTAGAGGTATGGTTCCTCTTTTAAGATTAATTACTTTACATAACAAAGAGCCTGAATAAATAACTGTGCACTGAGGAGGCACTTCGCAACGAGTGTCTGGAACCTGCTGCAAACACTGCCACTGCATCAGAACTAAGCTTGAGGACTGGGATTATACCTTTTCACTTAAGTGTCTCCAGCTCCAAACAGACACTGCATCTACCAGTCTTAGCTATAGACCTTACTGTCAATAGAAAAGAATTTAAAATAAATATTCTGAAATTATGATTTGAAATGGTTGCTCTATTCCCAAAGAAATGAGCACTTGAATCTCACTGTGTGCTGGCTGCACTGGACACTATGTCTACTGCACAGTGCAACAGCAACTGGCATCCAGACAACACACTGGGCTGGATCTGTTCTTTCACATGTTCTTTGGTCTGTGTGGTTTGGGAGGGACAAGGGCAGGAAACCTTGGACACAGATGTCAGAAAAAAGCAGCCCTATATGAGATGGTGAGAGCACCCTCTGGGCATCATCTCACCTTCTATTCTTCTCCTTGCACTGAGAGGACCTGTTCAGGGTATAAAACTAACATAAATTGTTCTTTGACCTTATTGTATTAGGTCAAGAGATTTTTCTATGCAACCATAAATATAGGAGAGTAAAACATGTCCTGTGGGTACATTATTTTCTTGCAGATTATAGACATTGGGAAATTTCCAAAATTGATATCAGTACCTCTTAGGAATAATGGAAGCTCTGAATCAATAACCTTTGCAAACTTGAAACCAAAAATGTTTCACTGATTCACGAGCTGTACAATCATTAATTGAATAGTTGAGTGCTAGCTATTTGAATAGCTTATATCATTGCTTAAGTACGTTCCTATCTTCTTACTCACATGATTGATCTAATGTATTATTAGTCACTCACAGCTTTCCTTGGGTATTATGAAAACTGTATTTACCCTTCTCATTTTTGATTAACAGAAATGTCCTTGGGTGTGTTACAACTGGCTGAGATGTACCAATATTGGCCCATTACCAAAGAATGGCACAGAGAGAATGAGGGGATGGAGCCAAATGTGGCACTCGATGTTTCTGTGGCAGCTCTGCAAGACTGCTACACAACGCGTCTTGGGCATGATGCTGGCTCTGCTCCTCTCACACCTTCTTTGGAGGCTTTTCCCTCAACAACGCTTCTGTTGGTGCCTCTCCACCTGTTTTTGTGGGATTTTTTTCCCCATTAAATTAGTTTACTTAGCTAGGAAAACATCCGCTATTTCTTGCAGAACCATCCCAGCAAAACACAGAACATACACATGTTAAAAACTCCATAACCTTCTCCTGCAGCTTTGTGGGTTTTGTGCTTTTTGTCTAGACAGACCAAGTGTTACCCCTTCCCAGTTTCACTCCTGCCCACAGGTCTTTTCCCCCCAAATTCTTCAGGCTTACCACACTCTTTATATGCTGATCATAAGGCAAGGAAAGGGAAACTCCCTGCCACCACACAGGTGAATTCACCCCAGGACTCAACACCATGGCACATCACAGCCAGCCTGGCAGGACTGAGAGCAAAGTGAGTCTCAGAGGCAAAGAAGATGCAAACGGGTAGATGCCTCCAAGAGGCATCCGCATGTGTGATGCACCTTGTTCCTCTCCTAGCAACCTTTTGCCCAGGTGAACAGATGTGCCTGATGCCTTCTTGCCTCTTTGCCAGCATTTTTCCTTTCAAAACCATCCATTAATCATAACAGACACGGCTATTTGTGGAGTAAAAGCCAAGAGCTGTAAACACCCTGCTAACTAATACTATTGACTTTCCTTGTGGTTGATCCTGTGCCTCCCTCCCACCCCGCTTGCAGGCAAGATGCTCAAAAGGCAACACTGCTCCCAGCAATGCCCTGGGGTACCTGGCAGGCATCACACAGATGTCGGCGTCCCTAGACAGGCATGGCAAAAACTGTACTGCCACAGAAGCATGACGGCTGCTCTCGGTGCCCTGCCAGGGCAGCTGCTAGTCTGAGAGCTACCCACCAGGGCTAACACGCTGCTCGCACACCATGCTCCCCGCAGTGCCCAGGCCCTACCGCACCAAGTCCCAGCTGCGGCACGACAGCAGCAACAGCAGTGCTGCACATGCATGTCAGACCTCACAGCTCTTTTAGAAAGTTATGAACACACTACAATGAAAGAACAAGCACTAACAGTAGTGACCAAGGGGTACAACTAGTGAGGAACATGGTACTGAGAAAAAAGCTGCAGAGAGTTAAAAAGCAAACATCTTTTGATACTGCTGACCACAATGCAATAAATGTTTCTATTTGACAGTTCATTCCCCAACACAGAAAGCGGGAGAGCAAAGGTATGAGATGAGCTACGAAGGAAGTTGCAGGACAGATTTTTGCAAGTCACGGGGTTATGCCAATCACTAGGAAAAATTTGACAGGGCCCATGCTTTCAGCCACAGGGGTGAGGACATCTCATATTCCAGTTTCAGAAATAACAACATGAAATGACAAAGACGATGACTGACTTGGTGTCCAAATGTAAAGCAGTTCAATCATTTGTTTGCCCTCAGAACCAGCCAGGTCCTCCTGGGAGGACAGTGAAGGAGCAGACAGCTATTATGTAGAGGTTAATGTCATTGCTTCTGCACTCAGTGATCAATGTGAGAAGGTGGCTAATCCTGCCAGCTCCTTGCAACACTGAAAGTGACTGGGACATTTCCTTCTCTGATGCTTGGCTTCACTTTCAAAGGGAATTCAACAGAACTACTAAAAGACCCACATCAAGCTCTGGAAGAGTTGCCAGCAACACATCGGACAACACGCTCAGTACAGTAAAGCCCAGTACCTCCGGTGGGTTGGTAGTGGCCCTCCAGAGCTATTTCTTACTGTTATCATGTGCACGTGGCAGACAACCAGAACCTGAGGCCCTTCACTTGTCAATGGGAGGCCAGACAAGGAACATACTGAACCCCTCAGTTGTTTTTTAGCAAACCTGTTATCACTGAGATTCGCTGTGGGTGAGATAACAGCAAGTCACTAAGTAAGGGGATGAAATTCCAGTAAACTGGGATTCTGGTAAAGCCAACAGGCTTCTGAGTACAACAGCCTTCACCACCCCTGCGTGCGATGGCTGTAGGTCCCCAGGGCTAACAGTACCATCTGCAGAGAGGCAATAAACCCATCAGCTGGCAGTTGTGCGGGACTTACCCCTTTAGGCAGTCCAGCCCTTTTTGGAGATTCCCAACCCATCCTGCCCTGGAGCTGCTCACCACACACTTGGTACCTGTCCTCCACACACACAGGTACCACCGCCATGCTGCATCACCGCACTGCAAATGCTCCCTGGGCAGGGATGACCCTCCAAAGCAGATACTCACTGTTGTTGCGTACTGAATGTCCTTCCAGATGGAAGTCTCCCGGGAAAGGTCTGAGGCCTCAAACAGGTTCTCTAAGATAACTTCTCCTATCATGTCGTGTCTGGAGAACCTGTCAAAGTCAAAGACGCTCAGGTGGAGCTTCCTGCTCACCAGCTCCTCATGGGGCACAGGGAAGTGGAAGGACTCATCAAAGGTGGGATTCAGAGTCTTCCTGTGGACCCGTGTCTGGAACTTGCGCTTTCTGTCAGGCAGGAGGTAGATCTTCACATAGGGATCTGAGCTGCCGCAGAAGTCTTTGGCTGGCAAGTCAAAAGCCCTGAGAATTCGGACGGTCAGTGTCTCATTCTCGTAGTCGTACTTGAGAGCGAAGTTAATTTTCCCACAGGTTTTTGCTGCCTCTTTCTTGGGGTCCTCAGAGTCAACAGATTTTTGCTTATAGAGTTCAGGCTTAATGCGACCGATGCTGGTTGGCTGCTCAGCCACAGCTGGTGGATCCATGCCGTAGTCCACACTGGATACGTGCATTTGCCGAGGAAGGTGCCTTTTGAAGGAGATGTGCCTGCAGAAGGAAGACATGACAGCTGCATGGTTTCACAAGGAGATTTCTCTCCTTTTTCTCCCCTGGACTACTAAAGCTACAAAAGCAAGAAGAGCAGAAGAATGAGTGCAATAGGTGCTCCTGACCTGTGCACAGAAACCACATATGTTATGGAAATGAACACTGAAGGGAACACCTCCAGTGGTCAAAGGAACCGATCCAGCAAATTTCCTAACTTTCAGAGTATTTGCAGCAAGCTGCATTTTTTCACCTGTTACACAAGTAACACCCCACAGCTAAGTATATGAGACCCAACAACTCCTTAACCAAGCCATAGTCAACCCAGCGTGGAGACCTATTCCCACCCTCAGTCCTTACACTTCCAAGATACTGACACTAAGTTTCCCTCAGGCAAAAAAAATCTTTTAAAATGAGAGAACCACAACCAGCTCAGGAAGGTAGGTTTTATTCTGGGTATTGCTGCTTCCAAACTTCTCCAACAGACTCTCATGAGAAACCAATAGATAATTCTTGACAGGGAGGAATGCACAGCCTCATCTGGAAGCTGTCTCCTGCCTTGAGCTCCCCTTCAGCACAAGGGAAACTGTATGTAAGCAAAGCTTTACCCAAGCAAAGCATAAAACCTTTCTGTGGTCTCACGGCATTATTTCAGATTATCTGGTGTTTACAAGAGCAGTATATGGAGTTATTTAACCATACAAAGAACTTGTACAGCCAGAGCATTAGCTTTTGGTGATACATGGTGCTCAGACACCTCACTTCTCCTTGGCAGGTTCCTCAAAGGCATTTTGGCCTGGGCTAGGCTGGGCTGTGAGTCAGAGATCCCAAACTGCTGAGATTGTTCCCCAGCGTCCCCAGGTCTGGCTGCCTGCCTGTGGTTCATGCTGGGCTCTTTCGCTTGAGAAAGTGGGTTTGAAACCTTCCCACATACAACCAAGTCCCACTTTGTCCTAATTCAGACAGGCTGAGCTTTTGTTTTCTCCTCCATTGGAAAGGTGTAATAAAAGCAGAATAAGTGTGTGCATGACAGAGAGGCAATCCAAAAAGCAGTGCAGTTAAATAAAAGAGTATGTATGTGGAACAGTTGCAGGTGACACCATGTTGATTTTAACTCCAGCTTCTTCAAACAGAAGGCTGTGATTGGTGCCTTATTAATTCTGCAATACTGCAGCCAATTTTCTGAGCAATGTCTGTTTTCGCAGTTGCACTCTTGTACACATCACGGGCATGGCCAACAAAGCAAGCAGAAGTGCTGGGGCACAGCCAGGACCCTGCGATCACCTTTTCCTGTCCCAGTTTCACGGCCTTCTGTGTCAACTAAAAGTACCGTATTTCTCAGTATTCTTGCCGAGAAGATGTCCCAAGGTTCATACAGCCTTATCCTGATTTACTGAGTATGATGTTGACATCTCTGTCCCTAGCTGAGACAGAGACATGCACTGAGCATAAGCACTGAGCACAGCTGGTTCTAAGCTTGTGCAGTGAGCGATATGTCAATTCTGCTTATCTAATTGTTTCTGCTAGGAGCCACAACAACAAGAGAGAGCAAAAGGGTCTAATTCTGTCTGACAGCATACCATCATTGAAACTTCAGCCTGCCTCTCATGTTGGAGCAAAATTAAAGTGGCCAAAGTATACTGACGGCTTGACACAATGAGGTCAAGTCACAGTAATAGGGCTTGAATCCTTGACTTTTTTAAAAGGGCCCACGGTAAGCCAGTCTTAACACATTAACTGGTTAATGACCAATCTTTGGAAAGTAATCCAGCATGTAGGTGGGAGTGCTTTCTTTAGCCTTCCTGAAGGTATCCGAACCTCAGGCTCCATTAAACACTTCTCCCGCTCTGCCAGCCGCCCCAAGGTGCAGCATCCCTGCAGAGCACTGCCTCCCGCTCACCTGGTGGAAGACGCAGGCTCCGTTGTTTGCCTCTGGATCCGTGTGCGTCGCATTATGTGGTCTTTCATGGACATCTGGACCTCTGCGGGGATGTCTGGCGATGTGTGGCTGATCTTCACCGCTGCCTCCAGGAAACTTATGGCACCCGTGTCCTTGAGCTTGTCTGCCATGTTCTCCTTATTGCAGCCTGCCTCGCTCTGCAAGACGGCCAGGTTAGAAGAAATGGCCTTGTTCCTCCAGGGAACCCAGCACAGCTTCCAAAAGAGAAACAGAAAAACTGCCACCAAGGCCAGTCCACACACAATAACTATCACTGCAAGGAGGCTGACGGAGAGCTCTACAGAGGGAGAGAAGACAACAGCAACAGGGAGAGGGGAGGAATGGGAAAGGAGAAAAGAAAGGGAAAGAAAAGAAGGATGGTGAGAAAGCTGTAAGTAAAGGGAAGAAATGGTCCAAACTGATTTATATCATGACTAATGGAGAGCTCTTAGCAGCTTCTGCAAGCAAGAGTCAAACCCAGGTGAGCATCCCCTGAGAGATTCGGGACCGCTTCCTGCCCCAGACACATCTGGGGAGAAATGGGTGTCTCCAGATGGCCACAGCTATGAAGTTTTATACCATGATGCTTAGACTGGCCATAAAATATCATCCTTGGTTTGTTTTGTGGTATTGGCAAACTGCTGAGTCTGAAAGCGAGAAGATTTGCAGAACTGCATGATAGAAACAAGCTCCAGTGCTGTACTGGCAGAAACAGCCTTTTTGCTTCATATCACAGGTGTTCAGACACTATATTTAAAAAAAATCTATCTACCATGATCCTGAAAGCAGATTGTTGTTGCACTATCAATGCTCACATCTTGTCCAGATGTGCCCACCGGGAATAAAAAGTAAATACCAATACAATAAAAAAAAAAAAAATTACAAGCTGCTGATGCAGTGAAATCAAACATAGAAGGAGGCTGTACAGCAAGTACTACACATTCTTCCTTATTCTGAATAGCACAGAAGCTGTATATGTTCTCTGACTCTCTGAGTCACTTTTACCTCATATGCTATGTATTTCAGCATTTCAATCTTTTTCTGGAGAGGAAAGAGTTTCCGTACCTACGGCTGAAGAATCAGGAAAAAAGGAAGATAGATAGATAGATAGATGATCTAGGCTGTGAAATTATTCACAGCACCTCAAAAAGTGAAAACATTGGCTATTTTTAGTTCTTTTCTTACAGTGTATTAATTCCCAGATTCCCACCCAAGCCAAAATTCCAAGAGTTCAAAATCACAAAGAATACCAGTTCCTGAAGATGAAAACAGGTTTTGCTCTGGAGTTAAGTCTGCAGTGACAGGACTATGGACAATTCAGTCAGTCACAGATTGCTATGAGTTCACAGAAAATTACTTGACTGCCTGCTGTGTTATTTGTAGTGACCAGTAAAGCCATACTCCTTAAATTACCTAAGTGCAAGACAGGACAGAAAGACAAGCAAAAAAAAATCAAACGCTCCAAAAGTATATACAGAATAACCATCACCTCTTACTTGCCTCTACTTATGTGTATGCTTGGACCATAAATGTTTTGCATCGCCACAACAGCAGCTACTTGAATGAAACAGACAGCAGCTACTTAATTCGCTGCCTGAGACCTGTGGAACAGGGCCGGTGCCCTGTGTATTTCTGAGTTGTGTAAGTAGTCACAACTAAAATGACTCTTAGCAAGTATAACAAGCCTCTCGTAAAATTAACTTGACAGGAGGCAGGACCGGGTGTAGCTGCTAGAAAGCAAGCGCATCATGTGTGGAAGAGGCTCAGCAGGACACGGCTGCTCTTCTCCTGCAGCACGGGGCTGGTTCCCAAACCTGGGCTGAGCCCCCTGCTTCCCCGGAGTGGAGCCCGTGCCGGGTGGGAGGCGTGGGATGGCGGCCGGGCTGCAGTGGCCGACAGCTCGCACCACGCAGCGGGACACGGCCGTCGGCAGCAGCACCCCAAGGAAGGGACCTGGCTCTGGTCCTCCTCTGCTGGGTCTGCACAGCCTCCCTGGGCAGAGCGGCACAGAGCGGTCCTTTGTCCCAGCTGGTTAAGGCCAAGGTTGACGGCTGCAGATGTGAGTATTTCAGTTTTGTCCATGTGAGCTGACAGAACCTCTCTGGATCATGTGTAAATGTACTTAAGGCAAACACCTTCTCACCTCCATGAGCTCTAAGAAATTCTAGACTCACTCAAAAACTGCATTTAAAACAATCATCTCCCACAAACTCTGTCCTTACCAGGCAGTTTAGCTCTTAGGACATAAACTGGGAAACTCACATCTGTGCTTCATCATAGCTACTATAAACGTGATCCCTGATATATGCTTTACCTTAAATAGAAGCCATAAGAAGACCTTCTGGTTCCTTTGCTCACATAGTTTAGTTTTGTACAGCTGTAATAAGACATTTAATGTTTAAGGCTGAGAGAATCTATGAAATATGAGGAAAGACTAAATTTTATCTTGACAAAATAGCTGAATTTAAAAATTATTTTAAAAACTAAACAAAAGAAAAAAACCAACCACCATTGATGAACTATAACAGCAAAGTGTTCAGGAACCCATTTATATCATCAAACTTTGTTAACATGCTATCCGAGAATACAACAGCTACTATATATTTAGGATTTTTGCATCAGTTCTTATAAGTGAAGTCTCAAGGTAGCATCAGACACAAAATGCGACCTCTACACTGGAACAAGGCAGTTCTGCTGAACACCTGGGAAACCATCTGTTGTTTCTCATATCCCAGAGGAGATGCATTGGTTTTCCACAAAATTACGTAGCTTAGCAAATCCACTAACAGCTTGAGGCAAAACTTCTGACTGCCCACAGCTGCTTTGACTCGAAATGAAGGGCTGGAACCTGCCAGCAGGTGCAGATGGAAAGAATAAATGCCATCCAGAAATTTTTGCAACTTTTCCTCTCCCTCACCAGCTCCCCATACAGGTCAGACCGCACCATTTATTTTCTGCTGTAGCTCCAAGGTGGAAATACAGATCACTACTGGGGTGAATAAATAGGTCCCGTCTTATTCAATAATAAATAGGATTGTACAAGTAAGCGGTGGAGCTTCCTTAGAGATTTGGCTAAATGTATTCTCACCAAAGCAGAAAGCTCAGAGGTACCACTTTCCTATACTTTATGTCTTGGAATTGTGCCCAGGAAACTCAGTGTCAAATAGTTTCATAAGAAAACTTACGAACCTGGACTTCTTGCAAATATGTCTATGTTGTTACAAAGGAAATAGTTGCAACGCAGAATCTATCACTGCTGGGAGTTGTTACATGACAGAAAAGTTTCAGTTAAGATACTTCTGTCCATTCCAAGAAGTTATACAGCATGCATGACTCTGCTTGCACACTAGACTCATTAATGGAAAAACATCAGAAATAATCAGTTATCCCTTCTGAAAACCTGTTGCCAGCTTGAGAAAGAACTTAGTTCATGTCACTTCTTGCTGAGCTGGCATTCATAATGTATTTGACAGGATTCACAGATACTTTTATGCATGACCTCCTACTCTTTCCTCTGACAGCTCACATAAAACACAAGTAGAAGGGATCAGGATTTTACAGACATTTTTAAAGCATCTGCCTGGGAAGAATATTGGTTTGTCTGAAGATGACATTGAATTCCCTAAGACTTTTTCGTGACTTATTAAACTTAAATATCAGTTGGACAGAGTTGACCTTAATTGATTTAATGATCTTTCTCTTATGAATTTGAAAATACCAGTTACTTTTAAAAAAATACCTAGTATTCAAAATGTTATGCTTTAAATGTCCTTTAACTTACACAAAACTGTAAAAACAAGGTAATTCCTCATCTAACAGAAAATGCCCCAGGGCCAGAGGTTGCTTGGATATTCCTGGCATGGATGGAGGTAAGGCCTGTTCCCCCAAAGACTTCTCCAAAGACAGAACAGACCAAAAGGACACCTCAGCCCAGGGGAAAGATTGGCTCATTTGTTTATATTATCCCACCCTGTGCAACGTTTGGAGCCAAGGCTTCCTGAGTGGAGGGTAAAGAAGCATGTGTCTGCATCTAGCAGTAAGGAAGGGCTCTAACGCAGACCAGCACAGGAATAGTTCAGCTTCTGCTTTACCGAATGTTTCCTGTGCCGCAGCCAGCTCGCTGGAGCCCCCCAACCGCTCACGGCATCACTGTCCTTGGCAAGGGACAGAGGCATGTTGTCGCTCTGAGAAACATCCCATCTGAGGAAAAACACAAGAACTATGCTTCTATTCTATTCTCCTCTAAAAAATAACAGTGAGTTATTTGTCGCTTTGTTATCAAGTAAGTAGGGCCCTAGAAGTGCAGAGCAGCTTCAGCCATTCCTAACCCTGGTCTTATCTAACTCAGTGCTGGTACCTCACCCTAGCCCAGCTCCCTTGAGAGACACGGGAGAAATTGCCATGTTGGAAAATGGATTTTATTGCAACTTGTAATTGAAAAGATAAAGCTTAAAAGGAGGAGGTGAAAAATACAAATTAACACAGCTATTTTCCAGTCTCACTCCCCTGGGGGAGCAAGACCTGCTTCCCAGAGGAACCCTCAGCTGGAAACTGCTTTTGGCTATAGAGCAGCAATGATGAAGCTCTCACATGACTAACAAGGAGGGAGAGGAGAACAAGCAGCAGGAAAGACATGGACATGGACATGAACATTTACCTGCATGAGCTGATATGCTTAGGATAAGTCACCAAGCTGTTATTCACCTGGTGGAACAGAGACAGCTCCTTTAGGGATGGTCTGCCTCACTTATGAAGGTCTTTTTGAGGCAGAGGTTTAGCATGGTATTGTAAAGCAAAAGAGCAATAGTGCATTTGTGACACCCCCCCGCTACGTTTTCATGTGCACCTGAACTCCTTGGAGAACTGAGACTTTGTCCCAGTCCCTACAGACACAATGCACTATTACATTCCACAGCAATGTCCCAGAAGTCAGCCAGCACCAGCAGTCCTGGTCCTTCGCTGCAAAGCAGAGACGTTCACCAAAAGCATTTCCACACCAGGAGAACTGGGGAAAGGCTCCTCTCAGCCAGGAATGTGCTTTTGATAAGTTGTGTCACAGATTCCCCATGAGAGCAGCTGATGGAGAGAGAAACAGAGCTTTCTAAACCAGAAAGCCACTTGCCGCCAGGACAGACACGAGCACATCCATGGGAAGGCCCATGGATCATGGTCTTTGCTATGCTTTCCTTCAGTGAACAGGAGAAAGCAAGCCATACCTGAGAGGCTAATGATAAATGATCATTTATCACCACTTATGCAGGAGGTGGTACCGTGAAACATCAAAATTGAGTCAACAGAGATGCTGATCTCCCACCCCTGCAGCCTGGCTTAAGGGAAAAATAATGAATCAAATTCTTCACAGACAGCATAAACAGCTTAGACCAACTTGTTACAAAAACCACAGTGCACTTTGGTTTTCTTGCAGAAGGAGCAGTTATGTATCTGCGAAGAAAACAAGGATGAGGGCAGTGAGAAGCTGGCTGGGTGATGTTTAGGAGCTGTGCAGCCCACGACTGTCCCTCTCCCATGGTAAAGGACAGCAGGGTAGCACCGTGCTCCCAGAGCCATCAGGAGCAGTGGCAAGACCAGCACGACAATGGGGACATGCAGGGACACCCCAAGGCAGTGGCAAGGGACACAGACTGAGAGACCAGATCATATTCAAGCATTTAAATACAAACAAGTTTCATGACCGTGAATATTTGGCAGAGGACTCAAGCAGTGAAATGCTCTTTGACAGAATGATCTCACTGCAGAAAAGACCTGAAGCCGGCAGTGAGCAACAGGGATGCCAAGTGCACACAGGAGACAGTCTGAAACGTATCAACTTTACCAGCAAACAATCTCATTTCTCTTTTGACTTGAATTCTTGGTTTGTGTTTTTACTATTTTTTTGTAACATCTAAAAACCTTGCTATTGAATCTTACAACAAAGCTCATAGAATGCCTCAAAACTATAAAACTTCTGAGAAGGTCACTGCTTTCTACTGCCTTTCAAATAAAAGATGACACGGGCCAAGGCAGGACAAAGGAACAGTGGAGCAATTTAAAACTGTAAAGCTAAAAGCAAATTTAGGAAAGGAGGGTCATTTCTTGGTTCGTCCAGCCCCTCCCTTGCCCCAGTACCCATGCACTTGGAAAGCAGCTCGTCAGTACAACCATCCATTTTGTTTCATCTTGGATGGGAACTAATTAAGAGAATAAGGCGGAACTACCTTTCAGCTTTATGTCCCTGATGACTTCATAATACCCAAACTGAGTTACCAAGGGGGATAATTAGCAAAATCCAAACAGAAAACGATTAATAATATGACAAAGCCATGATTACAACAGTCTATTAACTGCAAGACAATACTGGTCTAATTATGGCAACATTGACTTTTATTACTGTGAAGTAGCTTGCATTATCATTAAAGAGATTCATGGATAACTCTGAGTTTAATGTGAAGAGTTATATTTAATATCTTGAAGATGTAATTTAGCTTTCCTTCCACCCACTCCCCACAGAGAAAACAAAATACGTTTGATGGCTCGCTCAGCACTGCAGCATCTATTAGTCATTCCAGCTACCTGTTGGATTTAAACAAAGTTTGAATACCACTAGTGGAAGTTCAAGGGGGCTGAAAAAATTAAATGCTACAGGCTGAAGCCCTGCATGGGGCCAGGCTCATGCTGGAGGAGCTCAGCTGCAGTGGCCACCAGGACCTGTGCCACTGACCCAGCGGTCCCCTTCCCGGGGCCCCTCAGCACCTGCAAGAGGACAGATGCATTTCTGCAGGTCCTGGAGCTCCCTCAGCACAGTCCCCTCACCAAAGCAGCGAGGGCACTGTGACCTGACTTTCTGCTGAGGTTGGGCACTGGCAGCACTGCCGCCACGGCACAATTGGTCCCACAGCTCTGTCACCTTGCACAGACCCAGACAAAGCCACTGACCTGATCCTGCCGAGAGCAAATGGACATCTTCCCTATGAGACGTTCTTACTGGTAAGTTTTCTGGTGGCCAATGGAAAATCTTAGCATCAGGGAGAGCTCTGGCTGGTTTGTTCCCCACTAGGTTTCTTTCAGCTGAAAAAACAGCCCCCAGCTATTCTGAGCTATGGCTTGGAGCACGTAACGTCTTGCCACAGCAAATGCTCCTGGAAGAGGACTTACAGGAGATGGCAGAGCCCAGAGGTAGGGTGTGATGGTGATGTACCTTAACCTCGCTTGTACTGGCAACAGGTTTTCCAGCGTAATATATCTGTCCATTTTTGCTACATTTTTCTATTGCAACAGTGCTTGTGAGAATATATTGTTCTATTTCTGTAGGGCTTTGTAGAGATCACGCATTCAAATGATGGATTACTACGAGAGTTACTGCTGGAGGAGAAGACAAGCAGCTCTAGGGCTAAAAAAGACCATGTGAGGCACCCACCAACTGCTGAACTGATTTTCTCTCAATTGAGAAACATCAGCAATGTAAGTCTGATTAGCTGAGGGATGGAAATTGGGCATGAGAAACTGTGGTGAATCTTGGATGCCTGAGGCAGGGGCAGAGGGTAGCACAGGACAACAGTGGGGGAAAAGGAAGAGGTTGCCATCAAATCCTAGCTATAGTCATGTTTATTTAGCAATGCCGTTCAGCTTTGAAGCTTTACAGAGGACGGAGCAGGGACAGGATGGAACAGAAACCAAATGTTAAACCAAGGCAGCAGCACAGCATCCAGCAGCACCACAGCCAAAACCAAAACACGAACCACAGCAGAGCAAGGGAACTACCCCTTCGGGAATACAGCTCTGAACAAATCCTGCAAGGCACCATGGAGTGCAGCAGCAAACAGAGCACAGGAATTTTTTAAAAGGAAACTGGCTGTCTTATAAATCATGAAATGTGTGCTGGATGAGAGGTGAGCTGCAGTGCAGCAGTGCGTAGTTCCTGCCAGCTCCTTATCCCCTCCCCAAGCATGCCATGGCCGTGGGAATGGTAACAAAGCAAACATTAAAGATCGGATTGTCCCTGTCACCCAACACAGCTTCGGTTCTTGTATCAGCAAGCAGCTCTACTTAACAGAGCCCACAGCTAAGTGGGCGCTGGGGTCTGCAGAGAACATGACTGCAAGAGGGAAGCATTGCAAGCCTGCTCACTAATTGCCTCTGTTTGCTGGGATTATGTCCAGCGTGCCAGTCCTCCGCTGATGTCTTCATTGTCACGTCTTCAGGCCTACTCGCTGCCATTTGGTTGTCATTTGAAACTTCAGCAACACTTCTCTTCTTGATTTACTGGTTGTGTTCTCTAGGCAGCTATGAACTATAGGAACATGTCCTGAAATATTCTTAAGCTAGACAAGTCATTAGCAGCTGTCACTTCAAAGTCTAACTGCAGTCAATTTGCTTTTCACAAGCAGCCTAGCAGCACAGGAGCTGGATGTGTTGTGAAGCACTGCAGCAGGGACTGCTGCTCAAACAAGATCACAGAGGTGTGGGTCATTAGTGAGGGGAAAATATTTCATCAAGTTCTCAGCAGATGTTGAAGGACCAGGTCAGAAAACAATTATGGATTGAGCAGAGCTTCCATCGTCCCTCAGATGTTATCTCATGCTGTGGGTGGTGATAAGAGTTGCAGTGCAGCCCCCATGTAGCAGCAAG
The DNA here is from genome assembly GCA_024606505.1 of Aquila spilogaster. Taxonomy (NCBI): domain Eukaryota; kingdom Metazoa; phylum Chordata; class Aves; order Accipitriformes; family Accipitridae; genus Aquila; species Aquila spilogaster. The sequence goes on along the minus strand of JANHGO010003969.1, from coordinate 27,704 downwards.
TCAGGCAGCAAGACCCGGAGAGCACTGGGGATATCTATCAATCACCTGCAGGTCCACAGGTTATGAGTCCGTTTTCTTAGACCCTCCAAACTGCTCCTATCCAGGGAGCGATCCAAGCAACAGGAGCAAGTGTCAGCTGCCACTTATGGCTCTGCCTGCACCTCCTGACACCCTGCTCAGACCAACAGGACCTTGGCTGTTTGTCAGGTTCCCTTACAGGAGGACAGGGAGCGTCACCTGGCTGAGGACAGTGCTGCATCCTTAGAGTATGTGGGAGAGGAAAATGAAGTCACAGAAATATTTGGTACCACAAACCATCCAGAAGCAAACAAATCAGGGTGTTCTTGTCTATTCACAATGTAAGTAAAAATTCACTGATTATTTCTCTCAGCTGTCCAGCACAGCACAATAGTATGAAATATCCACAGAGACCCAGAGAGACTCCTGCACCATGCACGCTCCTGCGACCTTGGTATGCTTTACAGTTTCCCTAGGTGAAGGCAAGCAGCAGTTTCAGCTGCTTTTTGCTGCGGAGCATGCCCGAATCTTGTTTTGTTACTCTATGTCAGCCACAAGTAATTCTACAGAAGACAACGCAATGAAAGTGAATGGAAAACGTGAAAGCAGGAGGAGTTTTCACAGATTGTTTTACACTAAGAGCACTTTCACACTCAGTCCATCATATGTAGCTCAATGGTAAGCTCCCCTCTCAAACCAGGAGAGAGGTAGAAATCCTCATGAGATGAATACTGCAGGTGTTCTGAGAGGAGACATTCACAGAGTCTCTGAAATGTCCCCTTGGAAGCTCTGCAAACTCAACTTTCCTCCTGCATGAAGCTAAAAGGAGATTTATCCTGTTCAACATGCTTCCTCAGTCCTTGGACACTGAGTCTTGCACTATCAGCTCCCACCAGCTTCCTCCTGCCAGCACAGGCTCTGCAGGAACCCAGACAGAGTCTCCTCATCTCCTGTGCACACCCAGCTATGTAACAGACTATAGGAAGATAGAGACATGAATGGTCAAACTGGCTATGCCAAAGTTTCAGTTAGATAGAAAAAAACTTCTTGAAAATTAATTTGCTGCTACCACAGGGTTCCTGCCATGCAAGAGCTTATTGGAATGCAAACTATAAGCTTCAAAGGGAAGGATGAATCAGAAGCTATTTTGAGAGTAATTATATAAGATTATAAAATTCAAACCATCTCATTATTGCACGTTAAGTATGAAGATAACCTGCTTCATAAGGAGACCTTGCAGGGATCCAGTGTTTCAAGCCACTATGATCTATGGTCCAAGTGCAAACAGCAACCTCATCACCCCTGTCCAGACAAAACTTCTTTCACTAAGCAATGCCAGGGCTTTTTTCACCATTTACTGTAAGTCTTTAGGACATGCAGTTCTGTAGCTGGGAGAATAACTAGAACATGAGACATGGACAACTTCATGCAAGTTTTGTTCCTTTAACAGTAGTGTAATTTGTTGTCCTGGAAACCAGCTATCAGCTTGTTAGTGACAGTACTTGCAAATTCCCAAATTTTATAAACCCCAGTTCAAATTATAATTAAGGAGAAAACATTTAAACAATAAATTTGCACATGGAATAAAGTACTATTCTGGCAACTCCAGCCACAACCGCAAGGAGCAGCGCGGGTATGGGGCGCAGCCGGGAAACAGGACTCATTTTCCCCGTGCTGTGATGGAGACCGTGGCAGCTCGTTGTCCTGAGACACCCCCTGAGCAGTTACCTGCATTGTGCCCTGCCTGCAAGAAGAAAAGAGAGTTGGTTTTGGTTTTGCTTACATATCCAGGCTAGAGCTGAAGCTCCTGCTGTGTCTTGGCTTGGAGGAAGCAGGCGCACAGGTTGGAGGGCTGTGAGCTGCTCGCTCCCTCGAGGAGGGCAATGCCTGTGCTGTCCTTGTCCTTGCTGCACCCTGGTGCCTGGACCCTCGGGAGGGACCTTCACACCTGGTGGTCTAAGAGAGCTGATTACACAAGTGCATTGAAGAAAGAGAAAAAGGCGGGGAAAATAGAGGCTATCATACCCTTTACTACCTGGTGTTTTTCAGTTTATGGTTTGGTACTTTTATCACCCAGGGAACAGACAGTAAATGCGCTCAGATACAGGAGAGGGAGGTGCACTGGTCCCCCAGGCTGAGTTTAAAAAAGCAGAAGAAAATCTGAACAGAGTAGTTCGGAGGGAAACACCAAGGGTGATTTTCAAGTGCAGAATCAACAATGAGGTACTTTACACACATGTACATATGTATAACAAAAAAGGAAAAAATAAACGCCTACATATGAAAATGCGTAATACACCAAACAAAGGAGTGCAACATAAGAGGAGACCTCAGTACCCTGGGGCTTGTGCTTTGCTCACTGAAATAGAATGGACAAAGATGTAGTTGCCAAAGAAAAAAAAAGCAAAAAATCATGAATAGCTGACAAGCAAAAGACATCTGCATGCCTGCTACATGCAGGAGAAGCCTCCACCATGTCTGGTTCTGGACAGCCAAAACACAACTGTGAAATACCATGCAACCTTAACAAGAGCTCAGCAAAATCTCTGCTAAGCAGTAATACCAAACACAAGTGACAGAGGGATTGCCACAGGAATTGCCATGGTAAGATATAGTCAGTTCTTTGTTCATTTAGATGTGGCAACTACAGTGTCAAGCAGGTTGAAAAAGTCTTAAGTAGTCCGCAATCAGCTGCAGTTCAGACCACTTTAACAGACAGAACAGTCTGCACCTTGCATGCACTGAACTTGCAGGGTGCAGGGCTGTGAATGGCCCCACTGAAAGGGCTGCATCACCTTCCACTTAGAGACTTTTGATTACTGACCACAGCAAGTCAGACACTCCTGTGCCTACACCCTTTTCCTGATTTACGTATTAGACAGGCCAAAAAAAAAGTTCTTTCCAGCCACAGGACTTTTTGGATCCAGGGCCATCTTCTACAGAGGAAAGAAAATCAGACTTTCGAGCTTAGAAAAAGATAGCCCGTTCCTTCCCCTTAGTCACCTTCCTTCAGATCGGAGGTGATGGGTAGCTCAGTGAAAGCCCACATAAGCTGAATGTCTTTAAAAATCCAGATCAGATCATGGCTGAAATGGATTAGAAACAAAAAAGAAATCTTAAATCTGTCTGGGTGGGAAGATCCAGCCAAAATGTATTAAAACACCAAGGTCAGTACTGGAGACAGGGTTAACAGGCCACCTATCACCTTGGCTGTGGGGCTTTTAGAAAAGCAACAGGCACAGCAGTCACACTTGCTGTGCAGCACAAGTCACCGCAACATCTGGAACAGCTCTTTGCAAAAGGGTCTCGGCACAGCTGGTGGAGCCCCGCTCCCTCCTCTTTCCATCCCCCTGCGTGGGAAGGAAGCCAAGCCCGACCTGGCTGCAAGAGGATGCCCAGAGACAAACGTCCGTGGCAGAGGAGGTCTCCAACACCGTGGGTGGTCGCAGGGCTGGGGCGCTGACGAAGCTCTCTCCTCGCCGGTGGTACCCGCTGCCCTGCATGACATGCAGAGGCAGGTGCAGCATCAGCACGCTGCTGGGGACACCATGCAGAAGCACTCAGTGACCCCAAGCAAGAGTCATTCACATTGCAGAGCCAACACAGCAGCAGAGGTGGCTGGTGCAGCAGCAGGCAAACACGAGCACACGGACATCCTCGGCAGTGCCAACCCAGCCTCCCGCTTGGAATTTGGTTCTGCCAATGGACAGTCCCTAACCTGTCCTTGGCCTGGGCTCCCCGGTGGGGATCTGGAGACGAAACCCACCTTGCCCGCTAGTGACTATGGGCTTCATACACAACGCTGAGAGGCCTGTATCAATACCCAGAGAAAATAACTAATACTCATTAAAATGGCCGTGCCCCAGCAGAACAGCTGGACCGGAGGAGACTGATCAAAGGCTTCTGAAGACCAAATATGTTGGTATTCAGTTGTTATTGACCCACCTGCCGATTCAGACTTTCCCTCCACACTGCATTAAAGGCACATTGTTACTCAAACTTTTGCTGGCCTGTGGAACCAGAAGGAGAACTTTGAGATGTCAGCAATGCAGCATTTCTGTTATCAAAAGTGACAAAAAAAGAAAAAAAAATTGTTCCAAACCAAAGGAAACATTCCCCAGTGATTTAGGTTGCTTTGTTTCTTAATCAGCTGTTCTCTAGAGTATTATAAATGAGATAGTAAGAGTTGTCATTGCTTTATGCCTAACTGATGACAATCTAATGAACTATTATAAGCCACACTGCATGTAATTATAGTACATAGCTGTGTGCTAATCCATGATATTTTATCACAATATGCTGTAACAACATCTGTAAACGACTCAGCAGTGCTGAACACACAGAGTGTCCCTGGGCTGAGGTTAAATAACTGACACTGAGCATCATCTTCCTCCCATGATGTGAGCCTGTAGATACAGGACCTGAGCCGAGCACTGAAGATGTGCCAGGGAAGCCTTGCTGAGGCTGTTCAACATGGAGGGGGGGGAAGCCTCTATCCAGACCTGCTGAAGCAGAACAGAGCTGGGCAGAGAGCAAAACACCATAATACAGACACTTCTGGGATGTAGAAATACAACTGTGTTTCAAAATGCAATGCAAACAAAAAAAGAAAAGCTTTTCACTGTCACTCTGTCTCCCTTGAGTGACCAAAGACCCTGGACCTTAAAATTTCCCTTCAAAAACTTGGTCAAAGCCATGACTGTCCTGAGACATCAGAGGTGCCAGGGTCAGCAGTGTTTCAGTGTCTAGGTTCACTGCACCAGAGCTGCTGTCTCTTTGCCCTTCACTTTCTACAGTAAGGTTTTGTTCTGGGGAAATGCTTCCCTGTGGCTCTCTCTTTGACTTCATTTTGGTTCAAAAAAAACCCTAAAATCAGGCTGCCCTGAAAAGATCTCGGGATAAAGCTTGACCAGGAGCAGAATCAGGGTCTCTTCCCATCCCAGCCTGCAGCCTGAAGGGTGAACCCTGCAGCTAGTGCTGATCCTCATCCCAGCACGGGTGCCAGGCAGCCCCCAGCCCTGCGATCTGGGATCTCATGAGAAGACACAGACTGAGAACCCAAAAAAGCACAGCTCAGCCAGGGGATGGCAGAAGTCCCCAAGTGTGGGACAAGGTGGCCCAGAAATCTTTCCAGAGGCTTTCCTTCAGCTGAGTGCCCCCCTGCCCAGGGACATGGCCCCCCCCGCCCAGTGCAAGGGGGCTCCTTGACTACATGAAAGCATGATGGAAGAGCTTTATTGCCTGGACCTGCCCCACAGGAAACCCAAAAGAAGAGATGCAGGATTCATGAGAAACTCCCCTGGCTCCCAACACTGCAAAGACTGGCTCATATACAGATCTGTGTCCTCAGGAGGTGAGGTTGCCAATTAAAGCCATCTAGACCCAGTATGACCACGTAAGCCCACGTCATGCCCTCTTTCTCTCTCTCTCAACTTGTGCTGATAATAACTGGCAGACAAAAGACAAGTCTGATCTTCATGGCAAAAAGAGCACAGGCTTGTTTGAAGAAGGCTCTGTGCAGGATGCAGAGCAGTCGGGAAGGATCTCCCAGCCACCCACCTACATGGGACCGGTTGCTCGGTACAGAGACCCTGCGCTGAAATGCAGCGGTTATGAAAAGAGCATTTCTTTGTTCAAGCTTCGCTGAATGATCAGGGAACTTCCTCCCTGAATGGCTCTGCTCCTGTCATTAGCTGCTGCTGCTGCTTCCATTAGCTTGTAACAAAGACAGAGATCTTTAACCCCTGAAATGTACTACACAGCAGTCATGCATGCAGACTGGGCTGCCTGATCCTACAGATTTCTTAAATAGATTCTGAGATTCCTTCTTTCCTTCTCCAATGACTCATATCACTCCATACTGTGCAGCTCCGAGTCCTTTTAGCATGAACATTTTGACCAGAGACCAGATTCAGAAATGAGCTCAAATAACTCTGAGCAAATGCTCACAGACGTCCAAGAGATGAAGTACTGTGTATGGAAAGAATGCATTTAAGGAGGTGCTCGCTGTACTCACCTAACACTGTGTTGTTACAAGAGCACATGCCTGCCTTTGCAGCAGTTACAAACATGCATAGAAAATCAGAGTAATACTTACATTACCAGAGACACTGCTGTGCTACAATTTCTGGGCAATTATTATTCCATGGAACCCAATACTCTAGGACTGTATGTCTTAATGGTGGTTTTGAAAAGGCTTGTATGAACTGAGCTTCTGGCATCCTGCCCTTAGTCTTCGCTGCACAGTTTCCTGTGATATTGTCAAACACTAACCTGCTACAGCATAACAAACTGAACTAAATATAAAGGCGGCCTTAATTAGCATCTGCAGTTTCACTATGTACAAGACACCCTGCAGGATAACTTTCTTTTTTTCTATAGACATGGAAAATGTATAGTTAATGTACAGTCACTCCAAATATCCCTTCTCTGTCCCTCTAGGATGCCATTTTGCGAAGTACAAGTATAATTAAAGACAATGCATGGCAGAGGGACAAATCACATCTCTCCCAAACAACTCCCAGCATAAGTCACTGTTATGTTAGTGAGTCCACTGGATTGAAACAACAAGGGCTGTTACAGACAAGCTTCCTGATTTTACAATATACAGATAGGAAGGAAAAATACATATTATCATATTTGAAAAAGAAATAACAAATATTAAAGCTAGAAAAAGCTGCCTAACCAACATGAGATGGAAACCTGGGGTCCTAAGGAAGAATATGCGATTGTACCTAGAAACGTGAACAGTAAGAAGAAGAAACAGGTAAGAAAAGCAAGGATAGTTGAAACTATAGTTAAATGAAAAATTGTATCAGACATGAGATCCAGTTATAGTTCTGTTTTTATCTCTGAACAATGAATACACACATGTGAGACTATACGACTGTTAGTGAATACATGGTATGTGCAGCAGGCTGTGCACATTGCACTGGTATGACTTCAACAAAGCAAAGATGTCAAGCAGCAAACACCTGCAAACACAAAAATACCAGCTTCTCAGAGTCATACCGCAAAACAATGGAGAAGATCAGAGTCAGGCTATGCCCTGATTTGAACTAGCTAAAAGCACATGTTTGGTTTCAGTGAAACGTAAGGAAAATACTCAAAGCAGAAGAAAATGTTTCAATGGCAAAGACAGAAACTGCTGAAGCACAATGTTTGTTAAGGAAAAGAGGCTCCATATTACGAAAAAAAGCAAAAAAATAACAAAGTAACTTCAGAAATGTGGACTTACCAAAGAGGTATCTGCACCTCAGCTCAGTTCCTGGTCACCGTCCTCAGCCTGCTCACACACTCAATTAACACCAGCAGCAATCTGGCTGCCTGTTTCTATGGAGTTTTAGATGCTGATCCCTGACTATGCATAAGGCTACTGCAGCTGCACTGGAATAGGCTCCGAGGTCCGCAAAAAAAAGCTACAAACATGATCAGCCTCCCTGTACTGCTTCAGGAATGAATCAACCAACAGCAATTAGGCAGATGCAAACCTGCATCTATGCAGAGAGGTACTTACAAAGCTCCTGAACACACACACTCCACACAGCTCCAGAGGTGCATTTTATTTACCGGGACCATCACAGTGCATAGCCAGAGGAAGCTGTAGAGTCATAGATCCACACACAATACATAAGCAAAGACAAATGTTCATAGACAGGTTATATAATCCATTTTTCCTAGATTTACGCTGCTGGTTTTAACCTTGTTTTAATATAGCTTTGCAAACGTTCCTCTGGTAGCAAGGTTTGAACCCGATACCTTCAGGATCAGAGCACAAACCTGTTTTACTTGAGCTAAAGAGCAAATCTGCTGCACGTAGCTCTAGCTTGCTCTTTTCCTGCTGGTGGACCAGATGCTCGCAGAGGAAGGCAAGATCCATTTTGCAAGTACATTACTCAGTGATAAGAAAGATCTTTGCCCCAAGGTGCTACTCCTCACATGCCTAGCCTCTGGAAACACAAGCTTCAGTGATTAATATTAGCTTTGCCTGGGTGGCTTTAAACATGTTTACTGTTATATTTACTTAAAATACACTTGAACTGTGATTCAGAAAAGTGTGTTACTACAGCTGGCAAGTAAATTCAAGACCTGCCCGTATTTCACAGGTAGTGGCTGTAGGCATCCCATATCAGTGAATGGGTGTGTCACCAATTTTCCCCTTAGTCAAACTATCCTATCAAGGGATAACTTTTTCCAGGAAAAATACTCCAAAAGCCATTTCTCCGTATAAAGGTGATCTTTCCACATCAACATTCCTGCAATGAAAAAACCCTCTATTGCACAAAAATTCACCCCTTTTTCTGCCTACAGCAAGATCAGTTCTGCACTTGTGGGTTTAACATTTTAATAGTATTTGCGAAGTGCCAGGAGGGTGTTCAGTGCTGTACAAGATGTACTGCCTTCATCATGAAGTTTAAAAAGAACAGTTCACACAAAGGGCAAAACACTAAATGTGCTCTGAATTATTGCGGCATTAGAGCACAGAAGGACAGCTGACAAAGTGTGCTAGGAAACAGAAATTATCATAAAGTCTCTTCTGGTTTTGCATTTTCCCCAGCTGTCCTTTTTCTTCCTCTCACTTCAGCTTTCATATCCTGCACTAGGAAATCACTAGAGCACTTTGCTAGGGTGAATCAGTGCATAAGGAAGGGTTTGAGGAGGGTACACAGGCTGTGCCGAGATCAACAGGGACTGCTGTGCATGCAATCCTATAGTGGCTTTCTGGGTAAAAACGGCAACACCTCTGCACATCATCCATTGTATCCTGTACTTACTTTACAGGGCAGTGGAACTTTTTACAAATGGAAACACTGAGGCAAAAAACCCAAATTATGTTATTTAAAGAAAGTTGCAACACAGTAGTGCTGGAGCTAGAAATCAAACCCAGGGGTTTGCTCCTGGATGTGCTCTGATCCTGGTGTAAATTCCCTCCCATACCCATGCACCATCCTTTAAAGTCAGCAAGCATCACAAGCCACAGGCTCCAGTCACACTCCACCAGCTCTGCACATTCATTTCAGAATGATCATTTTGTTTTTAAATCTCTCTGTGGAATCAAGCTCCCATCTTCTGTACCATCCCCTGTTTGGCATGACCTCCCAGGACCGGCTGGCAGCCTCTGTCTGCAGTCAGACCTGGCACTGTGCACCCACAAGGAGCGGGACCTGGTTCAGGCAAACATTGGGAGTGAGTCAGTAAGACAATTCAGTCCAAACTGAGTGACAACCTGACCGTGCAGATAAGCGCACAGCACACTTCATGGTGGCGAGAGCTGTGCAGGGCATGACACAATGCCTGGTACCCAGGGATGCTGGCAGGCTGGAGCCAAGCTGCCCACAGCAAGGACCATGGGCTTCGTACCCCTGGGAGCATCCCTGGGCAGGGGCAGTCAGGGGAGAGCTCGCTCCACCACAGGAGCTCACAGTGGGCCCTGGAGAGCGGATTTGGCACCGTTTCCCAAAGACCCTGGAGCCGGTTGCTCTCCAACAAGGAGCTCCACTCCCATGGGCAGAGGGACCAGGTGATATGGGGTGGCTTGCTGTGCCCAGCACAGCGGTCCCGTGGGAGTCTGGCAGTGTCGGCTCCTCTGCATCGTCAGCCAAGTACTTGGCACTTCAGTAGGACTTGTCCACAAAACTCTCAGCTATATCCTAGAGCACTCACTGCACCTCCAGGGCAGAGAAGTGATGTTTCCACTCATTTAAGGCACATCACTGCAGTGGTAAATGTTGTCCCTATACCACAGGCATTTCCACTCTCTATGGCTTATGCCTGTGTACTAGTCACACTCACAGCATCACTGCCCAACAGCTGAGGACTGGCAGGGAAGAGAGCTATCAGATGGAGAGAACTACGGGGGAGGATTTTAGATAGGCACAACAAAAGGATGCTGCATCTTGCTCAATCTCAGGGCCTGCAGCCAAGAGATCAGTTCTATTCCTGGCACCGCCATGGGCCAAACTGCAGGCAAAGCTCACCCTCGCATATCCACTGATGCATTGATACCAAAACCTTCCTCATCCAAATACCTTATTTTTCTGACATACTTAGCTGCAGGATTACTAGCCAGCAACAGCAGCCTGCAATGTTCCTTTGTTGGGTGTACAGTAATGTATGGCATCCTGGAGAAATGCTGCAGCTCTATTTTTCTTATTGACTTTAAGTAGGAAAATCAGCCATTACATAACGCAGGAGCATCTACTTTATACACAGTAGCACTTTCCACATTCAGTCCAAAATGGTTTAAAAAAAAAAAAAAGACTGCATAAAACCATACTGACATACTTACATAAACTACTCGGTAATATTTTTATATTTGCAGGTTTTTTCCACTGTCAGATGCAGTTCAAGAAGGCTAGTGATACCTGGCTAATTTCTTTGCAACTCCACAGCATCCCCAGAAGATACTGCTCTCCATCAATATATGAAACATCAGAAAAACCCAAACTACCTCTCAGAGTCTAATGGCAAGCAGAGCTGTGCAGAAGCAGCCCTGGCTCCAGCTTTGGCAGCATTAGAGTGCTTTCGTCTGCCTGCTCACAAACGATGCGAACTTCATCAAGACACTTGACAAGCCAAGCTGATTCAGCCATTAGCTAATAGATTTATCCAGGAGGTTACAAACTGACAGAGAAGCTGTTGACTTCACATCATGATGACAAATAGGGCTAATTTTACTCCAGCAAACTTTGCATCCAAGTTGCCGAGGTTGTGCTGTCCAGCACGAGCACACTTCAGCAGGACCCAGAACTCGTGCTGCATGGCTCCTCTGACTTTCCTGTCGGTACCGGTATGGCACCTTGTCTCAAAGCTGTATCACTGCTCATCTTCACACAACCTCAGTTTTTATTTGTATATCTTTATGAGGAAGGACTTGCCGGATCTGAACATAGGTAGCCGATAGCAAATTTGCTTAACATCAGTCTTCCGTGTAAAATGGACAAAGCAGAAATGCAGATAATTAGATAAACATCCAGACACTAATGTAACAAGTATCTTACCACTGTAACTGTTGCATTAGTTAACACTTAATGCAAACAGATTTATTTCCTTTGCTGGAGCAGTTTTACATCCAGGCATTTGAGAAATATTAGTACCCGTTGGGCCCAAATGGTGTCTTCAGTGCTGTCTAGACATAAAAATGGGCCCAGTCGTGCAGAGCAGAGACAATGGTAATGGCTGTTAATGCACTCAGTGCAGTCAGCCAGCCCAGCGTGACTTGCCCAGGGCACTGGGGTAGAGGCTGACACTTAAACCAGAGATCAGAGCAGACAAACACTTGAGATGTTAAAGGCATATGATGGTGTGATCATGACCTGAAAAACAAGATCCTGAACAGACTGCACAAACAAATGCAAATCTGTCATATCAGGGCAGATGGAACAAAAGCAGTAACCTGTACTGCACAGAGTCAGGAAAATGTTAATTTTGGTACCAAGGTAAGAAATTACGAAGCAATGCAGTAAGTTGTTTGCAATAAAGAAAACAGCTGCACTGGATGCAACGCATAAGGACAGTACCAGCAGTGGTAAGAGACCATCAGAACAAGCAGGTATAAAGCAAAATCATTTTAAGATGACAATGAAGTTACAAGCAGAGTGGCATGTGAAAGGAAGGTGTTAGGCTGGACATACTGGCAAAACAGTGGTGGAAACACCGCTGCAAGCAAACATATGGCAGAAGCTCAGTGAAACTGGAGAGCTGCCAGTGTGCCCTGGGTGCCAGTTGCATCCTGGTGCAAGACGGTGGCAGAGAGGGGCAGGAGAAACTGAAGCAAGATGACACAGAAAGCCTTGGACAGGGATTGACAGGCTACTCTGCTGCACCCGGGCTCTGCACAGGTGTCCTCAGAAGGAGAAGAAAAGTTTCTTAAAACTTATGCGGTGAAATCAGGCTGGCTGGTAGATCATTATCTTAAAAGAAGCACTCTACACAAATGTTCTAATACACCAACAACTTACAGCATGTTATCAATAATGCTAAAAAGCATGGAATTTTTATTTTAGCTCCTCAGCATGAGAGTCTGCAAAGTAAGCTCCCCCTGCCAATGTCTTCTGAAGTTATAGCAGAAGACAGCCTCTCTGGAACAAGAAGCTGTGAGTGGAAGTGTACAGAAGATTAACCACTTTGCAATAAAGAAATGCCCCTTTGCTCTTACAGCAGTATGCTGGCTCTTGATTCATCTCTGACATGCCAATGTGTCTCTCTACGAGCTGACGAGGAACAACTTCAGGCAGTTCTTAGGGAAGGTAAAACAAATACATGAAAGAACATTAAGATCCCTTACTAGTGAACAAAAATTCATGCAAGTCCCTCCTTTTCTCAAACTGGGATAACAGCAATCAGTTCCTGTCATCTCAGTTGCTTAAATAGGCTTTTTACTGCTTTTTGTTTTATACGGGACAGGAGTCTGGTTTTAAAAAAATAAGAAACTTTCACAGAACCTTTATCTCATTAACCACCTCCTTACCAGCATGTAACACCACATCTGTCCCCTCTGTGCAGCTATTCCCATCAGGCTACACCATTTCACATCAACAAGTGAGGCAGTACTTGCACCCAAAACTTCACAGTGGAACGTGTAAAGGAAAATAACCACACAGTGATGCGTGCCGAGAAAAATGCCCCCCGAGTCTAACACGGGGCTTGCGAACATTTCCCTCCCCTTGTGAGAGTCCTCCTGCCTTCCTCCAGCTGTTGGCAATCACAAGCACTACTTGAGCAGACAGGACCAGAGTACTGTACCTGGCTCGGAGATAATCAGGCTCTGGTCGGAAGGCAGCAGGAGGAATTCCCTGCAAGTGTCCAGGTCCAAGCTAGGCAGACTTTTCTTCCGGCACAGCTCGGTGACAATGCGGACTGCCTTCTGACAACGGCCGTCATCCTTGGTACCACTCATCTCCCACACTGCATCCTCCGCTATCCCCCTCTGCTGTCTAAGAAAGTCAAACTAGGAAAAGAGGGTTTGTTTATTTTTAATCACACAAACAGATTCACACCAGTTCCACCCTCTGGCATGGCAGCGCCCTAAGGGACACCCTGTGCCAGGCAATGCTCCAGATCTACAAACCCTCCTCAGCATTCAGACCAGGGAGTCTCCAGTCAGGGTCCCGAAACCACAGCTTGCTGCAGTCCTGCCAGTGCTCCTGATGCCTTATTGCCTCTGAGCTCAGATCTCTGTTTACTGCCAAGGCGTGTTCCAGACAAAGAACCTCCTACCAAATTCAATTTCATGCCCTCCATAGGACGTTGTTAAAGCTGCAGCCCAGATAATTCTTTTTAACCCTTTCATTGCTGCCCATTATCCGTTCTCCAGGTGCAGAGTTTCAAATCCCAGCCCCAGAGCAATTTTGGAAAAAAAGTGAATGCTGAAATCTTCTGGCTGAGGGCAGCACATCATCAGACAAGAGAAACAAGAGTGCTCCCATGAACACTGCACAAACTACTTACAACTGCCAAAGGCAACATAAGAAAAGCAGCAGGTTTTATTGATTCGTTTGTACTGGTCCTAACACAACAGACTGCAGATAGCAATAGAGATTGAGAATGCTATTCTACTTCATAATTAGATTCTTTGGGTTTTTTTTTTTATTTTCTGCAGTATTTTTTTATTCCTATTCTAATCTAACAGACAGGTCATGCCATGTAACAAAGCTACACTTTTGAACAGAGAATAGATTTGACAGGAATGGGAAAAGAAGCAATTGTATAACAGGCAATTAAAATTATGTACAGCAGAATGATTTCTTGCAGCTTCTGGAGCAGGGAAGCTAGTACAAATATAATGAGCATACTGGAGAGGCAGGGCTAAAGCTCTGGGTCCCTCAGCCCCACGTCACAACAGAGAATGTTTAGATCCATGCCACTGTGTCTATTTTGCCTGTTGTTAATTACTTGCTGAAGCACTTTGAGCTGTCACACCACATGAGTCCCAGGAGTTACAGGAGCACCCACTGCAGCACTAGGCTCCCCTGCAGCACAGGTCCTCTAACAACCCTCCAGCCCAGCCACGCAGGCTCCTGCAAGGCTGCAAAGCCCCCAGAAGCTCTGTGTCTCAGTCCCCAGGCTGGGAACTCTGGGATCTACCCCAGGTGCCTCTAGTGCTGCCTCCTCCCGCCTGGTCCCTGCCCACTTCTGGACCAGCCTGGGGACGACAGAGGCTGGGCATTAGGGAGCTGGCATCGCCCCAGTGCTGCCCCACACCTCCCCACAGGTCAGCACAAACAAGGTGCCCTTCCACCTCGCTGCAGCTCTGTGGGGGGCTGCCAGCCCCCACTCAGCAGGTAGCCCTGAGCTCCCACTCCCTCGCTGGCTGGATAAAACGTACTGTAAATTCTCCAACTGTTGGGTTAGTGACTCACTGCCAGCAGAAAGGGCCTGTGTAGCAGCTGAGGTGCATGTGCCAGCCACACGGTTAAAGGCATTGCTCCAACATCCCTGTGCAGATGCAGACGGGACCCTTTTGGTCACACCAGTCTTTCCTGCCTCCCTGCCCAGACCAATGTGTTTTGGACACCTTACCCTTGCTAGCTGAGCACAGGCTTCTGCCACAGTGCTTTATCCAGCATAGAAACCTCTCTCTGGCAAGAGCAACTTACCTACTAAGCACTTCTCCTTCCAAAAACTTCTGTTGCCATGACAACACGAGTGAAATCTTTTCTTAACACAGCAATATCCTACAATTGGTCACAAAGAGGCACTTCTAATTAGACACTACCACCTCCCGGTCAGTGCTGTATAACCTTCTGCTGCAAACAGTTTGAGGCATATCTGCAGATTAGGAAGTATTCCTGAAAATGTTTACCACATGCAAGCAAACACCAACATCACCAGCTGCTTGCTGGCAGCACCACGGCTTGCAGAGGTCTATGTTTACTGAGTAGAGATTCCAGACTTTGCAAGGCTGGAAGCTAAACCAGTCATTCGCCAGGAGCTCAAGCTCAGGTATAGTTTGCATTACATTTATATGATAAACTCATTAAAACCACCCACCTATTTATCTTTTTAAGAAACTTGAAACTCAAGTTATGCCCCAAACCTGTCTTTAGAACCAATCATTCCTGTCACCGACACCCCCAGCCTTTGTCTTTCCTTATTCATTGCACAGTATTTTTCCTTAGGCTATACAGCCCTTACAGAAGGGCCTTTCCCTCCCTGATTTGGGTCCATACAACATCTACAAGGGGCTAGGCCCTACCCTGCTATGGCCTCTTATGTGTATTGAAGTATGAAGGAGTTCATGACAGTTTTGCTTCAACAGTTCAGCCCAGGATGTTTTCCAAAGCTGAACATCTGGTTTACTTCTGCCTCCTGCTCCAGAGAAGAAACTTGCAGATGTACACTCGTGTATGTGAAGAAACCTAGTGCCACTGCAGAAGGTCCTACAGAATATTTTTTCCACCTGTGACTGAGAAGATGTAAGAGGAATGTGACACATATTGAGCTGAGTCCACCCTGCAGATGTAGTCACGATGCAGCTCAGGGATTTGCAGTCCTGAGAGCAGGTTGCAAGAACCCATGCAAAGAAAGCCATAGCTGGGGCTCTGAGACCTCCATGGGGAGGCTGGAAGGATCAGAGATGATGTTTACTCGGCACCTGTGACAAAGCCTAACTCGTTTACTGTAATGAGCACGCTGCTCACCTGGGCAGATTAATGACACATCAATCAGCACACAAAGAAAAAAAAAACAATAAGACACTACATAGGTTAAGTTACAATCACCTTGTGCTGGTGCTGCTTCTTCCCTGTTAGAGTCCTCCTCAGGGTGACTGGATCCCAAACATCTGATCTCTCTCCAGTAGTAGTCTGCTGCCCACTGCTTGAAAGCACCACTTATGGCAGCAGTTCCAGAACCAGATTAGCATATGCAAAAGTGATTAAAGACAAATTAGCAAAACAACCCCCAGCCTTTCAGGACAACATTACCCTCCTCTAGGAAAATTCAGGTATGTGCAGTGTCCAGGAGGCCACTGTAGGGCAGAAAACAAACATCAGCCGTTGGTTTCTCAGAGCTGGGGAAGACTGTTCTGCAAGGCAGGATGTAAGCCATGCTAAATTTTAGAGCACTGCAAATCCAGCCTTATAGCTTCTGTAACCGCATGAAACACCACATATCCTGGAAGCCATCTATACCTTAATAAAAGGTGTGGGAAATGCATACAGAGCACCAGACCATCCCAAACCAGGATCACATAGTTTCTAGCAAAGAGTGTTGAAGCATCCCCAAGTAGCAATCAAGTTTACATTTGCCACTGTGACTCCCCGCACAAAAGATTTCACCCAATTTACTTCGACAAAGCAGTGGATCAAGTAGCTATGGTTTGCACACACCATGTCCTGAGAGCTCAGCGGAGGTCATGTACATTGGGATTTAGTGATAAACTCCTATGCTGAGTGACCACCTACATTTCACAAGCAACAGAGTCCCAGGCTTGGCAGCCAGCTTCAAAATATGAGCTAATGGCAGCAAGAAGCAAGGAATAAGTACATCAGCACCCATCACAGCCTCCCAAGACTTTTCTAAATGGAGCAGTTTTGCCCCCTGCATCACTGAAACCCATAAGTTATACATGTGACCAGCCTTGACACACACACAGGCATCTCAGATGATGCCTCATAAGAGCTATTGGCAATCAGCTCATGCCTGCCAGCACCACTGCAGCAGTGGGTGCTGTTGTGCTCCTGGCCAGGCAAGAAAGGAGCTGAGCTGGACCTGGTGAGGGAGCAGCACCTCTTCGCTGCTCCTCCTTTCATTTCCTCCTCCAGGCACCTGTGGCCCAGACTCCCAAAACCAAAGTACAGTGAGACCCAAGGGGATGCAAGTGAGCCCCTGGCTAATGATACCATCACCATGTCTCCCCAGTGCAGCAACAGTTTTTGCCTGAGCTACCAAAACTGGCACTAAGAGAGGCATTCCTGGAATACATCAGTCAAGTGCTGCATTTGAAATTTGCATTTAACTTAAAGAGATTTCAACAGACAAAAAAACCCCCACGCCAACCAAACCCTTAGAAAAAGGTTAATGTCCAACTGAGAGCTTGTAACACAGAAATCAATAATAAGTTATTTTGAAAAAAGCTAATTTTATTTCAAAGGTAATACCAAGAACTTTTTACTTTTAAATCTAAAGTCACCTTGGGTCAATTATTCACCTTCATTTACATATCGGAGGATTCCAGGCTTGCTGGGTAACAATAACAGGAGACCCTGGTATTAGCATCTATACTCTCAACAAATATTTCTTCAGAACAGAAAACCAGACTTTTTTTTTGCATCTTGTAACTTTGAATTTATGTCATATGCACTGTTGATTTTCCAACATAGATGGCTGGAAAACAGCCAGGTAGCAGCTGCAATGTCTGAAAATCCAAACACTGCTTTTCCCAAGCAAGGACTCTGGTGCCTGCTTCTCTTCTCCCATATACACATACATATGGCTACTGAGATACAGGATTTTGCCTCTCATCTCTGGCTGGGAAGCTCCCACTTTGCCACATGGAGCCGCACAAGGAAAGCTCCGGAGGAGCCAGACCGCTCTCCCCAGGCAGTGCAGCTTCCACCACCTTCCAGTCTGTGCTGTGCCCCCCTCCCCAGCCATGCTGGAACCCCACAGTCAAAGGGTGGAGGGGCACGAGCACAGAACAGGGGGAGAGGGGCGGCTCCTAGACTGCTGCAGAGCATCCTTTTTGCAGCCTGCCTCAGACTGAATTTGTACTTGGAGGCCAAATTGCTCCCCTAAGTCGTGTTTCCACCTTCCAGTATGAACAGCAGAGGCAAGTGCCCCCCCCACACTCCCAGGGACCTGGGCAAAACTGATGATCTCTGAAGGGGTTCAGCAGCTTTGTCTCGTCCGCATCCACCCTGGCATTTTGGACTTCCCGTGTCTGGCAAGCTTTTCCCTGCAGCTGCATTCACATGGCATTTAGGAAAGCATGGCATGCCTTCCTCTCAAATGGTAGCATTTATCTTCTCCCTGTCCAGTTGCCTGATGTTACATTTAGAGAGGCAAAGCTAACAGTTAAATAGAAAAAGCTGTATCTGTAGCTAGACTAGAAGGGCTTAGAGTTGAATAAATGTTAGGGAAAAATGGCTCAACGGACTTGGATTACACAGAGAAACGCCTTATATGCAACAACACAACTTTTGAGTTACCTTTGAAATAATCACTTCAGACAAGACTACAAAATGAATGAAAATACTGGCTATAGCTTGCATCAGTTGGAGGGCTGCACATACTGCTCAGTAACCAAGATTGAAAGCGGTAAAATTTATAATAATCTGAGAGTGAGAAGATTGAGAAAGGATGATAATTTTCCCATCAGTAAAGCAGAAGACAAGCACCAAAGACAATATTACCACAAACATTCAAGGAACTAGAAAGTTTTGTAGCACACTGCAATTGGATTAATGAGAGTATGTTCAATACATATCTAATTGTAGGCTATTTATGTCTGGAGTCCAAACATGGCTAACTATATGTACAAATGTTTTTTTCTATCCAGCATATCTGGTCACACCTATGGGAATGTGTGCTACTAAGGCAGAATCACAAATTTATTTGTCCAGCTGAGATAGAACATGCTCTTCATTTAATTTGGACTAGGATCTATTTGAAGCTGATTTTTTTTTTTTTTTAAATAATAATCAAGTCTGGAGAGGGAGCAGCAGCCTTTATTTATGCCAGTTCTAACTAAGTATGATATTGTTTACTCTCCCAGTTAATATGATAATTGGAAACAGCTCAAAAATGATTCAGAGTTTCTTGCCAGGAAAAACGATGCTGATCTGATCCTTTGGCAACATCAATGTGCCATCTGTGTACAAACGTAACATGTATTGCTGTGCACTTTCACACACAGCTTTGATAGGCAGATCTTCTGTGGTGGCTGACAGTAAGCAAGCAGCAAGCAAAACCAACATCCTCACCCAATCTCTGTGCACAGAGAAGAGATGACCCTGTTTGTCATAATGGAGACAGAGCTTTAAGAATTAGTGTAAATCCAATACTAGTAGCAAGAATTGAGCTCAAACTAACTTTAGAAAAAAAATATCTAAACAAGCTCTGCGCTAAGTGTTAAATCTGTACCGGATTGCGTGCAGTACAGAGCTGCCAGAGAACTGCAGTCTCCTGCCTCTGCTCCCGGGAGCATACGGAGCAGACAGAGCTTTATTTACATTTCTGCTGGTAAGAATGCAGCAAAAAAAGAAGTACCTCCACATGGTGGAGAGGGTAGTCAGGCAGAGCTGTTTTCCCCCAAGAGCAAAGATTTACACTTTTTTTGCACAAAAAAGCACAGACTGCTCCTCTGTTCATCTCCAGCAGAAACATTCACCAACAGAAATATCTCCAGTACTTGATCCCTCATACTGCTTAGCAATAAAACTTGCCAAGGCTCCATTTGTTGCACAAAGCAATACTAGAAATATAAAGGAAATGCTGGCTCCCCCCTTGTATATACCTAGTCTCTCCTGGCTGCATAGTGGCTGCTCATTCCCTGTATCAGCTTTCTTGGGAGCAGTTACTCAGTTCTAGACATACCTCTCCTTGAATATCCTGGCAACACAAGGAAGAAGAAAGGAAGAATAATCCTGAATTTGTAGCCTGAAGTGACAGTCCCTGGACTGCACTCCAAGCAAACTCTGAGATGCGAAGTTTAAAGATAAAAAATTCCTTCATACTTCCTCAGCACAGTACATGATGAACCTGCATAGCAAAAAGGCCACCGCTGCAAGGGGTCACCAGTATCTGCTGCAAGCTCCTGTCCTAAAGTGTCAGTGAGGTATTGCTGTGTAGTGCTAGCTTTATTGGTTTAATGGCAAGAAAATGTGGCTTGGTGTCCTGAAGAGCACTGATTCCAAGAGGCAGTGCAGCTTATTGCACAAAAAAATGGACACCAAAGACAGACTTCTTTGAAGCTGACTGTATCCAGGCAAGAAAGCTTTCTAGGGGCAGGACTATCATAAAAAATTGTTTTCTAGTGATGGGACTTCTGAATATATATTTATTGACCTGGAATCTTTGCATGTGCTCAAGGTGAACAGTTTCGGCATGATTTGGCAGGGCTAGAAGCTCTAAAAAGCCATTTCTGTTCCAGCAGCATCAGATGGCTGAGAGACATCAGATGAGATTGTATCAGCAAGATGTGGTTGTGAGTATTGGAGCTATCAGCCATGCCCAAAAGCCGTTACCTAAATAGCTTGGGGAACACTGACCTTCCATTCTCCAAGCATGTGCATTGAACACAAGGCACAATCTCAATAAAATTAATGAAGTGAGAGCCCAGGGCCCATGCTGGGGTACCTGCCCGAGGACTTGACATCTTGATTGCCTCCAAGCTGAGGCAGCTGTGCAAGGCACAAGCCTTGTGTGCACAGTCCCAGTGACACACACTGCGACAAAGGCCTGTCAGCTCTGTGTCGGTTTGACAAGCTAGGGTTATTTAGGATCTAAATTTCAGGAAGATTATGGCAGCAAATCCTGTTACCTGAACATGGTACTACCTCACAGGAATGAGTGTTAGGCTGGGATTAGACCCATTTCAGTTCCTCAATCTGATTTATAAAGTTAGTTAGTCATTATCTCCCCCCAGGTCAAAAGCATGTTTCTGTAATGCTGCAAAAACCTAAAATGTGGCTGTTGTCTGGTACACAGCTATGAGAAGAATTAAGCTGGCCTTTGCTGGCCAGTGCTAATGACAGATGTTAACCCATCCTTTTTCTGAGAACAGATAAAAACCCGCTGCTTTTAGGGTCTCATTTCAACCCTCTGTGCCATGGACACTATTATCAGTATAACTGCATAATTTTTTTTAAAAAAGACTGCACTTTCCTCGAAGGCCAATAAAATGCTGGTGTCAGAACCCAGAAGACAGATTAAAATTTGTCTTCAGTAATAAAGTGCTAAAGATTCCTGAGGAGCCTTTGCTCTCATACACTCCTCAGCCACTGTAATTCAGGAAAGCAGGAGGAGGCCCTTTTAAGTATAATTGCAGTAGTCTCTAGGTGTTCCCTGTGGCATTAAGTGTTTCCAGAGCAGAACGAGGCTTTGGTCAGTGATGTCCACTGACAGTTCATGTGACGCTTTCAAGTCCATGTATGCACACAGCTCTAGCAGCTATGAGGTGGGTAGTCTTTAGATCTGAAACAGCTCTGGACCACATTGCATATGGCTTTGCCTTGGCACAATTTCTATCAGGAAAAAAAAGAGCTAGACACTGAGAGAGTTGGATAAAAGAATCTGGAAAAATCCCATGTGTCTGCACAGCACAGTAAGAAACTGAACACATCCATCTGCAAACACCTTTCTCCTGCACTGTAGGCAATAACACCTGGCAGTGAGTGCAGGAGGTTGTGAGCCCAACCCTCCTTGGAATTAGCACAGACTTTAAACCACAATTGTTTTCATGGAAACAGAAAAGCAAAGCAAAATATATTTAATCTCAACGTTCTGGAAGAAACAAGCTAAGCCGATATCCATAATGGAAAATAAGGAGCTGTAAGTTGGGGTTTTTTCTCCCAGTGTGCTTACAAAGTATTTGCCGTATTCTAATTATTTTCATCCCTCCCAGTGGAAATACAAGTAATAAAAATAGCAATATTTCTATAACAGAGAAAACAAAACCAATGGTGCACAATTGTGCCTTCGAGAGAAAATGCTGTAGTGTTTTTACTTCAGGAGAAAATTAACATGTGAAAAGAAACTTGAGAGCTCTTTGATTAACCTGCTCAATCAGCCTCCAGAAAGCCCCACAAAACTGCAGGATCTGCTCCCAGCCCCGCCTCCATCCGGTGCTGATGCTTCCCATCCAACATCCTAAAGGACACGAGTGGTATCCTCTCAAACGGCACCTTCCCAACAGGTGCAGCCCCTGCTCCCAGAGCGCTGCCGCCCTGCATCACCCCGCATTGCCCCACAGGCACCGACAGCTCTTCACACACCGTGTTCTGCAGTATCCAGCCCATCCGAAGTGATCCTAGCATCGGGTCTTTGGCCACTGCGTCTCATTACCCCTTGTCTCTCCTACTCCCCCAGGTGCTTGCCTGCCCGCAGAGACACGGTGGTGGGGTGGGGGTCCTGCTGCCAGGCCCGCTTGCTGCAGTGCAGGCAGTCCTAGCAAATCCTGGATAACAATTCCAAATCTCTTTCACAAGACCCACAGCCAGCAATCCAAGTGATTTTTCTGGCTAGAGACATACAGATCTGCATCGAAGATCTCTGTTATATGTACAGCTTACCCTCAGAGCATCCTCTGCAAGGATCTCTCCTGGGAGCCCAAAGCAGCCTTTGCAATACTCCTATTAGTGAAAAAGGAAAAAAGAAAACCCTTGCCAATTACTTCACTACTTAATAATCTCCTTCCACAGGTGACAATGGACAGAAGACTTAATCCTAAATGACAGATGTGTTGGCAATCATCTCAGTTCCCTAGGATCCTCATAGAGAAATATAACCAGCTTCCTCTATTAGCCATGCAGCATATGGGACTTTCCAAAGCTGTTGGTTTCTGTTGCATCTACTTTCCCACGGTTTCATATCCCCCAGAAAGAGGAGCATCAGGTCTTGCAGTTTGGAATAAGGGTGTCCTTGCCAGCTGCCCATGGAAAGAGCAGGAGGGCCATGCAACAGAAGAAAAGCAACAGGCTGCTCTCATCAGGCACAAGGGTTCAGAGCCCAGCACTGGTGCCCGAGGGCTCACCCTGGGGAAATGGCTGGGGAAAAAGGATCATGTCTGCCTCATTGCAGGGTGTTTGCTGCTCCTGCCAGCATCAAATCTCAGGGCCAAAAGATTTCACTGGGTTGTTTTTGGGTTTTTTTTTTAAATCTATTTACTTACTGATAACATTATTTTCCAAGGCTCTAAAATGACAAGAGGCAAGGACACAGAGCCATTATCACTGGCAAAAAGTTGTTTACTTAGTAGGTCTGCTTAGATAACAGTCAAACATCCTCCCCACCACTGCTCTCAGCCAGTGAAGTGCCCTCCATCATCACAACAGAGTGCTGTCAAAGGGAATAACCCCAGTCATGGCCAGCCCAGATACGCAGAGGCTGACCAGCCCAAAGCCTCCAGCACCCCGTCCCTGGGTGGTACATGCTCCCAGGGTGCCAGGGGTCCCAGCCCCAGACATTGTCCAGACCTTCACGACTGCCATGCCAGAGCCCTCCTGTCTAGGGTCACACTGCAAAAGTCATCTCTACACATTATTACTAGAACTCAGGAACAAACAAGAAAGAACATTGTTTAGTTTAAAGTAAGAAGTAACTAACTCATCAAGTAAATGGGGGTATAGGTCTTCCACTGACTTTGATGAAGCTCTGTTAACTTACACCACCTACAAATGTGGCCCCCATAAATCATGTCTCAGACACATGCATCCAGAAGGCCTTCTCTGTGAAGCCAATCACTGTGCTCATCATACAGTAAAGGCAAGAAAGAGAGAGGGCTCGCTGGAAGTACAGAGTAGGATAGAGTCTCCAGGCCCAGCAATAGCAATGTTGAATTACTTTCTACAGAATTTAGTTTTCAACAGCCAGCAGCAAATAAGATGGCCTGACACATTTATGTTCTGCTCAGGCACTAAAAGGATACCATGTGTGTGTGTATCTATCTGGAGGAGAATTAGATTGATTATAATTGGGCAGAAGATTAAATTGGTTTGAGATGTCCACAGTCACCCCATGAGGCAGCAGCACACTGAGTATCAGATCACTAGCTGTCAAAGGGAGCTGAGAAATTGTAGAGTTAACAAAGATCATATTGTAGCTCCGGACACCGAGCTAGGGAAAGAAAACTTCCAAATAACAAAGCAGAGTACTGAATGTTGACAATGCATTCTGATTAATCATGTTTTCCAGAGGGAAGGAGAGCATTGCACAAGGGTGGTAAACACATGAACACACTGCAGCTTCCTCAGGAGACACAGACCACACACAGCTCTTCTACAGCCCCAGTCAGCTCTTCCAACTGCCTGCTGAAGGAATAACTGAAATGCCTCAGTATTACCTACTTTGCTCTGCCTGTCTTTCCAGCATTAAATACTGTTCCTTAACTCATTCACGGTAGTTACAGCCCTTCCTTTACGTCAGATGCAGGGCAGCAGGAAAAGAGATGAAAACGGTGAAAATCCAGTCCACGCCATGGTCATTATTACCACTCAGTGTTCCAGTACAGCTGTGCCAGACCTCAAAGCAGGATGAACATACTCAGTGTCTGCTGCATGGCCTGATTTGGCACAAAAATCCAGGGCTAGGATCGATGGCAGGCTCAGATCTCACCTAGTCTCAATTGTTTGGTCAGCATCAAGAACACACAAGCCCAAGAGACAGCATCAGATGCAGGGCCAGAGCACAGGGCTCCTGTCTACAGGTGATGCTCAGACCTTGTTTCTTTCAGGAGCGCACAGTAAGCCTATGGTGGCATCAGTGGTTACTTGCTCTGCTCATGAAAAGGAACCCGAGACACAACTTTTAGCAACAAAAAATGACTGAGGAGCATCTCCTTCCTGGACAGGTTTCAGCAGTGCAGAGAGCACCCAGAGCCTATGCTACATGCCTGATTCAAACAAAAAGCCCACTGTTCTTTGTGGTTGGCACCAACAGTGCTCAAATTAATTGCCAGAGACAGGAGAACAAAGCTGATTGCTGTCATAGTAGCTCCTGCTTGCGGAAAGCTTCCCCGACCCCCAAGTGCCTTGCAGTCACAGAGATGAAGGGGAGCAAACGAGGCAGGTCGCCAGCTGAGGCTGTTCTTACGCACCTCCTGCCCAGCAGGCATGGTCCACAGAGCTTCTCCACAGCAGGAGGCAGGGGGATTGCTGCTGCTGCCAGCTGTGCCCAGTGCAGTCATTTCCAACTTGCCACACGCAATGTGACAGCATGGCCTTCAGCTCTCTGCTCGCACATCCAGGCAGTAAGCACAACACTCTATTAAGGCTAAGATAGAGAGAGAAATGAATGAGATTGAAGTGCCTAGGTTACCACATTCCATTTAAACATGAACACTGACCCTGGGATATAATGCAACACACGCACATCTCAGCACATCACCCATGCCTCGCTCCCAGCAAATGACAGATCCTCAGCAGGTACCTCTCACGCCTGCAGAAATCAAAGCCAGCCTTGCCTGAGAATTTCTTCCCAAGACAAAACTGTTTGCTCACTTGGAGACCAGCATGTAGACAGCTGTGTTAAGAGCACCATCTGGTGACACATTCCATATAAGAGATTTTAAAGAATGAATGGTTAATTTACAAATTCTTAGCAGAATGACGCATAACTTACAGTTCATGATCTTTTTCATGCAGGGTGTATGTCTGACTACAGAAGGCTGGTTATTCAGATTGCTCCATGTTTCCTAACACAGTTGCTGCAGTTCTCTGAATTACATGCACCTTCCCTGTTGTGTTGACTGATTAAACCTCAGATCGGCAGATCATCTGTCTTCATTTAGAAAGCAGAAATCATCGCTGAGCATGGTCCCTACAGCATGCTGTCAGAAGAACTTGTTGCTGCAACATCTCCTTCCTTTGAAAATATGCTAAGGCCAATAGAGCAGGTAAACAACTTACATTTGGGATTGCCTGGAGACACAGATGACCTCCAAGAGGGAAACAGATTTCAGTTTGGCATTTTGCAGTTTGTCCTGCAGTCAACTGCAAAACCACTCTTCAGATCCATGGCACAGACCCTGTAGCTGTGCCCAGTAACAGCCACAGAACTGTACTGAACACATCTCCAGACACAATTTCAAGTGAATGGGGTTTTCAGAGCTAACTCTTTCCTGATAGGAAAGTGATATGAAACACATACACACTGCCATGCAGATCCCAGTGTCAAATTCGCAGCTTTGGCACACCTTAACAGCATATTCCAGCCCCATATTCCCTGCAGTGGTGGAAACCTTCAAAAGACGTGATTTCCAAACACTTATAGTGGCCAGAGCCATGACAGATAGGATCACTTGTCACCCACCAGCTACATAATGTTTGTTGAGTAACTCTTCCACTATGAAAGGCTTTTGTATTTATCTCTGATATGACATGAGAGATAAAAAAAATAAAGATACTCCCAACAAGCCAGTTGCTCTACAGGTTTAGTTAAGGAAATGACTGCATCCAAACAAGCCCCAGTGCTCTCTTTAGCTGGCTGGCCTTTGGCAGCGCAGGTGGATCTGGTTCACCCAGGGGGAGTGCAGGGGCTGAGCTGCATATGACAGCAGCAAGCTCTTCCTGTGAGCATTACTATGGGTTTTATTGAAGCCACACATGAGGCAAAAAGGGCTGTCAGTAGATAAAGAACTTCACTGTCAGGATGAAGCAACAGATACACCACTGACTCCCAAGTACACTACTGCACACCATAATGTACCCTTGCTTGTTCCTTGGTGAGGAGTCTTCACCAGGCATCCATCAACCTTAGCTGACGGGACCCAGCACCATGCTTTTGTGAGTCTTGTATCATCTGCTAATTAAAGTTATATGCTAAGCATGCTCATCTCTCTGATGTGTTAATGAAAGGAGCAGGAATTTATATCCCTGGGTTTAATCCCCACTAATTTAGCTAACATTATCCTAGTTCCTAAGCATTAAATCACGTGAAGATCACCAAGCACTTAGCTGCAATGGTAGCTCATGGAATGCATCGGAAGGTGATTTTGCAAAGAGCAATTCTACTCAAGTGTAAAGTGCTTAGTTCTGCATGCTTTGCTCCACTAACACAGAGCAAAGGACACAAGAACGGTATGAGATGCAGTTCAGCCCCTGTATGCATATTCAGGCACTGAAGCAATCGAAAGAGCTCACACAGTGAAGTGGATTAACAATAAGGGAAGAGAAGGCCAGTGCTCTGAAGATCCAGGCTTATAACCTCAACCCTCAGAGAAAGATGGCAGTAATTCCAAAATCACATACTTGTCTACAGAGATACAGATGTGAATTCTACAATGGCAGCAAATGGTAAAACAGTTTAGTGGCATAGTTTCTAACTCTTGGTGGAATTTCAGGATGGAAAGAGGAGATTAAGATATGTCCCCCTGGAGGGGGAAATAAAAAATTGGCAATTGAATTGCAGCACTTTTTGATGTGGTGAACAGCTCAGTGTCATTGGAGCAAGCCAGGAGAAGTTTAGCTAGGACACAAAGGGAAAAAAAACCAAGCAAGCTGTTAAAGAATTTCCAAATGTGGGTTTCTCTAGGTTTGCTTTATTAACAACTCACAGAGTTGGGCCACCACCACAGAGAATGGCAACCTTCCAAAAATTTCCCAATCTTATATACCTTTTTACCACCCATTGTCCCAGGCCAAAGTCTTTGTAATTTTCCAGTCGATCTCGGTTCCCATGTCGTTATCATTCATCAATTTATCTCATCAATTCTCATGTCCCGGTTCTTCTGAAGTTAGTGGTCGTAGGCAGAAAGTCTTGGGTCACCACGATCACTTATCTTCTTAAGCATCAAAGATTACCTTTGAATTTCTGAAAATCACTCAGGCTATTCTATTAATTTATCTTGCTCTAAAGCTAATCACTTACTCCCATGTCTTAGGTCTAAGATGTATGATCCTTCTTCTCTTGATGCAGCTTGACTGGGTTTCAAGCCAGCCATGGAGGGGCAGACACATAGGACAAATAAGCAGCTTATGCATATTGTTTTATAAGCACCTGCATTCTACTAATCATATCTAAAACAA
>JANHGO010003968.1:0-25941 GCA_024606505.1 Aquila spilogaster | reverse complement strand
TTTGTTTCTTGGCAGGCTAATCTGCAATCAGAGAAAGAAAAGCCTTTCATTTGTGGACTCCAACTAAAGGAAGGAAGTTTTTGCATGCAGATTCACCAGAGACCAAAATATTAAAAAGTGGAAGAGGAAAAACATATGTTGAAATCCCCTGAAAAATAAGCAGGTCAAAAAAGTGCTTTAGAGCCATGCCCTCGGTTGATGATGTTAAAAAACAAAGCATTCCTTTCCAAGAAACAGGCAAAGTGGTTTCACCACCATCACCTTATTTCAGCAAAAGAACAGGTTTATAACAGGTATATCAGGTTTTTTTTTAATTCCTCTCTATGGAAATGGCAAAAATTATATGACTAATGTATCAGATTGCAGTAAGATTATGTTTCTGCCTCTTGTATTTCAGATGGATCTAACTTCCCTGCTATTTGCATGACATCACAACCAAGAAGTAACTACAGCAAGTGTGAGTAATGACACAAGCACACACAGTAGAGCCTTCTGAACATCTTATCTGTCATACAAAATACTGTGGTTTAGGAGCTACATTTCTCATCCTGCAGCCAACTGCAAAGCTTCAACTGACTCTCCTTCCATGTTACTACATGTATTTACAATCTTGTCTCTCATGTCCTTCATTTCAGTGAAGACTGCGAGAAAATTTGAACCTTCAGTAGCTATTAATTCCCTAGTTCAATCTTTGTAAAACCAAATTGCACCCATAGAAATAAAGGCATCTCACTTTTTTCCTCACTGAATGAGGCTGTAGTTCGAGACAATACATCTCTGAATTGAATTCTGGCAGTCTCTGACGTTTCTGGAAAGCATAAACACTCCAGTCTCAGGTCACAGATCCCTGTTTTGGAAGACCTATGTGCCTGGCACAGCTGATCGGGAAAACTGTTCTCCACTGGGAGAAGTGGAGATACTTATGCTATAGATGGGAGCAGCATGAGAGGTGAGACAGTGACCTAACTTGAATGAATCACACAAAACAAGTAACCAAAATGCTTAATAGTTGAATTATAACACGGAGACAGTCTTTTGCTAATGTGAATTCTACTGTTTGGAAAATGAGTTTGTGCTTTGTCAATGAAAGATCTGTTTAGCTGCAGCTCCGGAAGCCCTTAATGAGTATGGTCATATCAGCCACACCAGTTAGCCATTTTAAATATCAGCAGACTTTGAGAGATGTATCTCTGACATCTGTATCAACTCCAATAATATACCTCTAGGGATGAGTATTATTTGAATATTCAATGCATCATATCTGGAAAAGTTTTATCATCTCAAATTTGGAGCCTCTTTAAACTACATTATAGAACGCATTACAGAAAACTGAGAATTGAATCAAATTAAATTCAATTAAGATACTATTAAACTTAAGTTAATGAAAAATGCACTACTGACTTTACTCAGATATCAGTGAGACCACAGATATCTTATTTGCTTTCCAAAGTCTACTGTTAAAAGAAATAGTTATTACTTGTCCTTCTTCCCACAAACCAGAGCCAACAACAAATGTATAATGATTAGAATTAAACTTAGAACTAATTCTATCAACACAATGAATATAAATCTGCAGTTTTATTTTTCTATGTTATTGCCTACTGGCCTTTGCAGGTATTTCCATGTCATTTCTTCTCCCTCTCTACTGTTGAGATGATTGAGATATGCATTTTTATCTGTACCGGAATCTCTCTATGCAAACTGTTTGTCTTTGAAATAACTTTTATTAATTCAAATAAATTTTCAACGGAATTGCTATGAAAGCATGACTGTGGAGGATT
The DNA here is from genome assembly GCA_024606505.1 of Aquila spilogaster. NCBI lineage: Eukaryota > Metazoa > Chordata > Aves > Accipitriformes > Accipitridae > Aquila > Aquila spilogaster. Next base: position 24,160 of record JANHGO010003968.1, on the reverse strand, counting down.
AGATATTGAGACCAAAAGCAATCAGTTGTAGGTGCTGTCATTGCATTTGCCTTACAGAAAGAGCATCAAGTACACACTGTGCACTTAACAAGGAAGACATAATAATTAATCTGAAGTTTCTGGCAAGACACAATCTAAGCAAGAGCTTAATGCATTTGAATCACTGTTCGTCATTCTTGGAACAGGAAATTGGATTTCTGTTTCTCCTGTGGAGAGGAGTCTTAAATAAACTCTGGCCGAGGCTGTGGAGTCAATAATGCTTCTCAGGAAACTAAAATGCTCCTCAGCAAACTAAAAGTAGTGCTGATGATGCTAATGGTTTCAAGAGAAAGGTCTGATGTAGACATTCATGCCTAGAGTATACACTCTGTGAGATACTCATGCTCATATTCAATCTTTAGGTCATGTCCAAACAACTAAAAAAGACCAACAATGCACCAGTCACCTACAGCTTCCACAGTTCAGAGTGCCTTGTGCTGCAGTACATCATTTCCTCACTTGTCTAAGTATGACTGCAGTTGCCTGATCTTTTCCTTTAGCAATGTGGGGTTAGCAGCTTCTGTAAAATGTCCTGATGCATCATACCTAAGGTAGAGGGTTGAATGGAAGGATATTTTTAGGGTTTTCTGTGGCACTTAACTGGGCTGTAAGGATAATTGTATACTACATGTGGATTTGGGTATCACATCTGTCAGATTCAAAATGCTTTCAACTCTTTCAGCCCCACTTAAAGCTCTTTGGCTTCAACTTCTATACACAAAATTGCATTGCAAGGCTTCACTATGGCTAAATTCACCTTCCAATGGAAGAAAACAAAACACACAGGGCTTTGCACTCACAGCATCCACATCCACAGTGGAACTGCCACTGACTTAACACTGACTACTTTCTTGCCAAAAGAAAAGAGAGACAGAAAAATGTGGGTCTCTAGAGGGAGCAGGAGGTGGGATTGTGGGGAATGCCATCCCCTCCTTTCTTCCACTGAAAGTTCCTCTGAGTCTGCTCTGTCTCCTGAACCTCCTTCCGCCTCAACCTCATGTTTATATGAATTTGCCATAAAAAAAAGAAAAAAACCTGTCCCTGATGTTAATTTTTGCCCCATTGTGACTAGTAATTAGAAAGGACTAATCTACACACAGTAGCACTGCCATTTCTGTATCATGATTCAGCAGTGTTCTTCATCTTCAGGTTTTTCCTCCGTATTATTTCATTCTCTTCATAATGGTGATCACAATGCTTCTCAAAGTAATCACAGTAGTTGAGTAGCTCAGACATGACAACAGAAGAAACAGCACTCCAGTCCTTATAAGATCACTCCATGAGAAAATACATTCTCTGTATGTCTGTCTGATACAGGAAGAAATACACAATTGATAATTTTGGTAGTTGGGTACATTCCATCCAAACTAATAAATCCTTGGATATACAAATGAAAATCAATACAATTAACCCGATCCTTTCCAAGTCTTCAGAGAGAGTTGCTTCTGCTTGAAAAGAAAAAACTTTTAGTATATATTTTACCTAACTGTATTAATCCCTGTTATTAAGATACTTAGTTTTTTAATTGAGGTTCATGATAAAAAAAAAAAAAGAAAAAAAAGAAACCTTCACTTAACAACACCTAAGAACTTGAACTTTGCTGGCTAGAGCCCAAACCTCCCCTCTCTATTCTGTTCTCTGCTTCTGAGGAGCATTGTGACTTGGACAAGTAAATTAATCTCTGTTGTCTCCATTTTCCATATGTTTACCGTTATCCACTTCTAAACTCTTTTGAGATTTGCAAACGAGAGAAGATGTGGTATGCATGTTAAATATCATTATTCTCATTTAAATGCAGTTACCAAATGAAAAACTCAACTCTGCTATCTTTACTTGTTAGTACTTGCATTCCTACCCAGAAAATATTTATCCAGGGACAAATTTATCCAAGATGCTGCCTCATATTTTGCAAATGGAAATGACTCCATACTGATTGGAGAGCAGATACTTTTCATGCCCCAAATGTGAAGAACTACATTTATCTAACTGATTCTGCCCTTGATTAGATTCTGGGTGTAACAACTTTATACACAGTTCAGCAACTAATTGTTTGGAAACAATTCATTGTAAATACTTTTGTATTTATAGCCATTACAAAACAATGAAGATAACATCTGAGAAGGCTCCAAGTGAATTATTGCAGGAAGAAGCTGCAAAGGATGTGCCATTGTCATTATTAATAAAACTTCTGTCTGCCTGCAGTGCAAGGTACAAAGATAAGCATCAGCTGTGTCCCTGGAGGGAAGAGACAATGCAAGACTGTAGTGGGAAGAAGAGTGACACATCCTCCTGGGATAGTCTATGTGGAAGATAAAGCATCCATAATGGTTCACTTAGTTCAATTTGCACAAATGTCATGGCAAAAATACCTTTGCTATTCTTTTACTGAAAGCCTGCACATCATGTCTGTAATTCTGGATGGACTCGTAACAGGCCATTAGGCTGAACTGGCATTTATCCAGTATCAGAAGAAATGCTCTTGTTCCTTGTGTATTACATACAGACTTGCATTGTGAAAGTAAAATGTTTTCAAAGATGCACTCAAGACAATGAATCTTGAGTAATTTGCAGTCTCTTTAGAAAATAGATACAACTGTATTAAAGACTGTTGTTATAGAACAAAATAACAAGAACAAATAAAGCACAAAATAGCAAGCTAGATGAAAATCTCTTCCTAATTTTCCAGGAAGGGAAGATTTTCTGAAACTAAACCAGATGAGAAAAATATTACTATTTCTGAGAATGGACTGTAATCCAGTAGAACCGGAAACTGCTGTTACTGTGAGTATACAGTTTTTTATTCTCCATACAAACAATCCTTAGAGAGGGACAGGATGTGAGAACACCCATCCTTTGGGGAGGATGCTAAATCATAGTGCTATTTTTTTCTCTAGATCAATAAACCTCAAACTCTCTAGACAAATAAATGAAACAGGGAGGTGAGGAATGAACAGTTAGGAACAATAGTTTCTTAATCCAACTCAATACAGCCAGAATAGAACAATTTACTGACTTCTCCAAGGTCATTCACTCTCTGCCTACTGTGTTAAACTGAAGAGGAATAAGGACTGATCTCTGCCCTTAGTGGCAATGACTGACTTGCATTTGCACCGTTCAGGTGTCATCTCCTCTATAAAACATACATCTTGGAGACAATTACTTAGCATAGTCCAGAATAGGGCAAAAGAACTAGTACAGACAATCAACAGCTTATTTAGGATATGACTGTTGAGGACCAACTGCTTTGAATATGTAGCAATATTGATTACTAACAACCTTATCATTTGCACTGTGTCTTGTTTATGACTATCAGTACAATAAAGTCATGTTGCAGAGACTGTAAGTGGCCTGACTATGATTGAGTACTCTAAACACTCCTATCACAGTGGCATCTAATTCCCTGAAACATGTATAGTCATACATATATATCTATTTATTCCTACATATATACATACATACATACACATGTATATTGAGCTGCAACAATGGATCAAGTGCTTTAACATTCCCTTTGGCTCTCCTTTATTTAGCTTTACAGACAACATTTATTCTTGTGAGAATGCATGGAAGAGATAAGATATGATACAAAAGTCACAATGCTTAAATGTCAGAAAGCTTTTACAGGACAATTTGAAAAAAAAAAAAAAAGGTCATACAAAAATACACTGTAGGTACTTCACTCTGCAAAATATGTGTACTGTACACATTATTTCAGTGTTTCTTTTGCAAGGTTCCTTCACCTTTTGACATTCCTCATTCTTCTAATTTATACAAAAGATAAATATCAACAGTTGACATTTAATTTAAGCAAGAATTACTGCACTGAAATATTTGAGTTGAGTGAGAGACTCTGTCTGACAGGACAAGATGTAGGATCTTGCCTTATCCTACTCTCCTGCCCTACTATGTCTTTCCCCTTCAATTATAAATTATTATCATCAACTATATTTAAAGCTCCCATTCCCAAGGTTCCTGCTACCTATTGCACTTCATAATTGTCCTGTAGTTGGAATTCTCTCCCTCCTTCTCTCTTACACTACTCTTATTCCTCAGCTCACCACTTCCTGAACATCATCCTGTCTGAGCCTGGTCCTTAATTAATTCTTTCTCCACTCCCAGCCTGCAATCTACCTTCGAAAAGCAACCACTGCTAGCCACCATTTCACCTTCCCTCTCCATTTGGTAAATCTGGTGTATGCTTATCTCTGGAAAGCAAAGGAATAAAGGCATAGGCCTGAACTTTTGTTAAACTGTCCTGCTCAAAATACATGTAATTCACTATATGATCCAAAAAGTAGCATTTTGTGGCTGCTTTGCATCCAGTCCTCTCAACTCCAAGAGAAACCAAGCTCATGAAATAAGCAAACATACACAGTAATATGTTATGGTTAGCATTTTTTAAGCTTTGAAAATGTTTTTACCTGCTTGTCACAGATAATGACAATATGTCATTTGTCTCTAATGGAAACATGATGGCCTTAAGAAGATTTAAAGACTACTGTGAAGTTTATTTATTATTCTTTTTGATGTGAGGTGGTTTTAAGTTAAATAACTTCTGACAAGTTCACTTTCCTTTTGATTTGTTCTTATTTGGAAGGGGACAGGGGAATTTCTGAATCAGTAAGTTTTGTTTTGACAGCAAGAAGGATGTTGAAAATTAAGATGAGTTCTTCATGTATGAATAGACCATACAGTTATCACGAATTAGTCCTTACACAAAAGTAACATATCAATGACCTAATTTGTTAGCTGGCACCTAGTCAAATCTCAGAGCCACCCAAGGTATTAAAAAATATATCCAACTTGCTGATTCTTAGCCAATCTTTCTTTATTCTTCATTCATTCAGAGGAAAGGTCTTTCAAAAACATGTCATTTCTCTCTGCAACATTTATTCATATTCTCTTTCTGAATTCATTTGGTTGGATAACAAAGAGCATTATGCACAGCCATAGCAAAACATTTGTATAGGCAAGCTCAGCAGGAGTTTTCATGTTGTGCTGTCAACACTGCACAATGGTAGCCATTTTTCTTTTAGATTGATCTTGATGCAGCAAGACTTTTAGAGCAATTAATATCTAGTGATATTAACTGAATTGAAGGCTTAGCATTACAAGATTATCAGCTTGTAAGAAGACTAATTCTGAGATTGGAGTTACCTTCTATGAATGGTTACATGTGGAACACAAGAATTTCTATCAATTATTAACTCAACTGCTATGTTTTTGAGATCTTCTTACATATTTTAAATAAATATTTTCAGGGATGTCACATTCTTCTACATATTTGTCACTACTGTTTGATACAAAAGATGAATTCAGATAATAAAAAAAAAAAGGTTAACATTTCTGAAGTGTGAAATTCTGAAGGGCACGATTTGTTGTATAATATCTTTTTGAAGCAGAGGGCATATTTGTCAATATGCCTTAATGAGTTTCTGAAATTAAGAAATTTGAAATGAAAGTGGATAATTTGCACAAAAAGAAAATGTGTCTCTGAAGTGTAACTCTTTTCCACATATGGATAAATTGCTACCCCCAAGATCTCTAGCAAAACATTAGAGATTTGCTGTTGACTTCAACAGAGTTTTAGTGGACCATCTGTCTGAATATAACCTCACATGCTTGTTACTGAATAGTATTTGCAGCATCAAAAAATTCTTAATATGTGTTAATATCTGTTTGCTATATACTGGTGTCAGTATGAAACATTTCTTCACAGGTAATTAATTGATTTCTGTTTAATGTTTATATGCAAAAACGACAATTATGTATGTAAGATAACATAACATCATAAAAGCTCAGAGGAAACTAAAAGGAATAGTGAACTGTTCAGAGCAGCAACTGAGTCTTAGACTATACATGACTGCAGGAGAGGTGAAGTCCTACAGGCACGGGATACAAAACCCAAATAAGCGCAGTTCAGCAACTGTTTAGAATAGATTGGGTAAGCTTATCCTTTCAGTGATATATGAATGTACCTTCTTTTCTGAAGGAAAATATATCTAATTTCAAACACAGAAATCATAAAATTCTAATGAGACACTTTTTCTTAAACCTTAACAAGGACGATAACATCTATGAGTATTTTTCACTGTACGTGGCAGTGCCACAAATGAGAATGTTAATAGGAAATGGTTGTGGATGAGTATTGCTACTGTTCACATTTTTTCCTTTCTCTAATGAACTATAGGAACCATTCAATCCATTACCTTGCCCCCACTTATCAAGACATCAATGTTTAAGTGTTCCATAAAAATATATAGCTTTCTTATGCCAACGTATGGTCTTAATTCCTTTAACTGTAAGTTAATTGACTTGAAGCCTTCCAAGCCTTCACAAAGCAAAATCTAGATGCACCAGAACACATTTTTAAACCTTCTTAAAGAAGGAGTCATCAGTGTTTGAAATGTCTATCCTCCTTCTAAATCAAATTTAATTCATTAAAAATACATTGGGATTATTTAAATTGCTATGTCTAATGCTATGTTAGAGAGTTAAATATCTTGTGTTTTTAATGGAAAATGTTTTCATGTAACGGATTAATAGATAAAATACATTTTACTTTTTTCTTCTACACATACCTGTACTGGTTCTGCCAAGCTAGGAAAAAAAAAAAGTAGGTTTTACCAGCATGTAGATGTGAAAAGGTCATGTGAGAAGGAACTTTAACTCCATTATGTTTGTCTTGGGTTCAAGTCTAATTTTCAAAATAATAATAACTAGGTGACTATTTAAAAAAAAAAAAGAAAGTTCATTTGAAAATAGTAGATCACAGACATTTGGAGCTTTGGATGTGCTGCCTAGTGGAAATAAACTGCAGGTCATATGGGGATTTGTGCAGGCTGCGCCTTGAGGCTGACATTTCAGGATGAAGTCAATGAGAAACAGAATCACCATGAAAGGTTTTGTAGATGTTACTAGAAAAGCTTCGTAAGACTGCAAGCCAACACAAACCCAATGGCTATGTCTATGGTGGTAAATAAAAAATATCCAGAGACCAAAACAAATTGTGACATTGTCTTTGGAGGTGGTCCCTGGAACAAATTATCCCCCAAACTGCCAAGTTTTCACTCAGAAGCAGTTGTTTGGAGAGATCCTCCCAGAGTCTGGAACTAAGCCAGCAATTAAGTACTGCTTTCAGTGATGGATCCAAAATTGTACTTCTCTCCCTTGCCTTCTTTTATTTAGCACACAATGAAAATTTGTGCCTTTGACCAGAGTGATAGTGATGGGAAATGATTAAAACATTGTATCATCACCAGGATAGATACAGTAAGTCAAAAGAAGGATTTCTTTGAGGTTGCAGAGCCTAGAAGTCAAGGCTATGTTACAGACAGCTTTAGTTGTCATTTATTTTGGCCATTGTGACACAGCAAATGATGCAGTGTGGGTCCACTCCTAAAGACAAGCTTTCCTGGAGCTTTCTAGCCAAGCCCGATGAGTGTAAATAGCCCACTTTAACTGGACAAGAAAGTTCCACATTTGCCATTTTGGTTTTGAAAGAAGTTCCCCAACCACATTAGCAAAGTATTTGGGGACATTTATAGAAGCATAATTAGACAGACACTCTTTTCCTTCCCTATTTCCTGTCTCTCTTATTGCCCATCCCAACAAAACAAAGAAAGTATTTTTACAGGGATTTTGGACTTACAAAAGACAGAACCAAAGATATTTCCCTTGTGTTCTCCAATTGTTACAATATGTTTCCAAGAACATATTTAAGTCCTAAACCAAAGCATGCTTATTCTTGTTGATTTCAAGAACATTTCATATCTAGATCTTAGTCTTGCATCACTGGCATGAGCCAGAACCCCATGTAGGCTATACAGTTTTTTTAGGTGGAACAACTTTCTGAAAATGAATATTTAAAGTGGAGGCTTTGCCATGTTGCTGAGAGCTCCATCTTGTGCAACACAAAGCCACTAGTTCTGAAACTATGCCATAAGAATAGCATCTTGTGCCAGATGCTACATTTATTCAGGATTACTTGAGCAGAAGAAGTAATGAGAAGTATTAAAGCAATGTTTACATAGTGAAATGCAATATCAATCATGCTACGTACATTAGTGATAAGAGCAGGGATTGAGTTGTTTTGGATAAAACTGAGCTTTCTTCCTGAGAATGGAAAATTACTAGTAGATTGCAAATATATCTTCCTAACTTAATGTTATTTTTCATCTGGTATTACTAAGTTTCATTGTTCTTCTTTTTGACAAAATGATTTATCTTCCAAAATGTTTGCAAAAGTGTTTATAAATGTTGTTCAGCCATCTCATCTCAATGGCCAGTATGATTTCCATGGTTTTTTTTTAACACAATGAGGAAAAAAAAAAGAGGGAAAAAAAAAAGAGGGGAAAAAAAAAGGAGGGAATTTATTTCTCTACAGAGAAATAATTTACTCAAGGATAACAAAATTAAACTGTGCCCTTAGAAAACTGTACTCTAAGTAACTTGCTGTACAAAGAATCAGGTTAAACACCTCTGCCTCCTTAGGGAATTTGCTCTGTAAGAAAATGTGCTCAGAGCTCAGAACAAAGTGGCCTTAATTCATATCACAATTCCTAATGAGGAATCCCTGTCTGAAGAGAGTAATCACCAGCAAACTGCTCTCATCTCTCACATCAAACAAGGTGGAGGACAAAAAACAAGGTTCAGAGTGTGTGCAACCTACATGCACTTTCTATGGATGGCTCCATGTCCCATCTATGTAAAGAACTGCATGGGTCCCACACATCTTTCCTATAAAATCTGCTAATCAGTTATGACTAAGAGAGGCTCCTCATTTCCACCACCCTCTTCTTTATCTGACCATAGCTTGGCTGTATGGAGAATGAAAGTCAGTTCATTTACAAGGAAGGTGATAAATCCAGAGAGGACTGGCATTTTCCCAAAGGGAGGCAGGCAAGATCTTGTGCCCCTCCCCACCTCCCACAGGACAAATAAAAAAATAAACAAACAAACAAAAATTAGCAGCGATGGGAAATCACTAGCTACAGAACAAATGCAATGCAGTAACTCTTAAGAAGAGATGGAAAAAGCCATGACACTGCTGAACAGCTTGAAGAAACAGGAAGAAACAGCTGCTCAAAAAAATGCTCATGATCTTCCCATGACAAATCCAGTGGGGAGTAAATGAATTCCACGAATTATAAGGGAACAGCCAAATGAAGTGCAAACTGGGGAGGCAGTTTGAAACAGGGACTGGACAAAGACCAAGAGGAGAAATGAGCAAGAATGGATGAGGCAACTGAGACCCTGCATATCGAAGAGGAGAAAAGCAAAGCTTTGTGAAGGGGCAGGGAAAAAAAAAAACAAAAACAAAAACAAAAACAAAAACAAAAACAAAAACAAAAGCAGATGGGAAATTTGTATGGAAACACTGTTAACACCAGCCACAGGTGTGTTATTCTTTTGATATGAAGACAGTCATTACACAAACTATGACCAAAGCACAAGCACTGAAAGAGACCTGTCAGAAAGACAGAAGAGACAAGCAGTTCCAATCAGTACTTTGCATACAAGGAAAGTAGTTCAAAATATTACATAAGGAAAACAGAGAGCCAGGATGAAAGGGCTGTCATAACAAAAGTGTTGCTGGATTTATTGAGTAGTGCTGTGGAATTTCTAATAATCATATTCCCTATAGGAACAAATGACACCAGAAAACTACATTTATATCATATTTAAGCAACTATTTCTTCAGACAGTAAAAAAACTTAAAAAAATAAAATTAATTGAAACTGTGCAGATAAGTAACTTGCATAAGTTTTCCCCATGCCAAACATGGGTGAATAAAGTAAGTGCTGATACTGGAAACCAACCAAGGGAAGATCAGATAGGGTAGATTGGAGGGTTTTGAATTCACAGATCACTGGAATGCCTTCTGCAGCCGGAGCCAACTGTTTGGATTGCACTGTCTCCACTTACGCAGACAGGTTGCCAACCTCTTAGACTCAGAACTGGCAGGGCCTGTTAGGCAGGCTGTAAACCTTCAGGAGAAGGAGGGAAAGGAGAGCTTTCGCATAATTTGAATAATCTGACTTGTACTTCCAACATACAAATTAAGCGAGAAACTAAAATTGTTCTGAAGCAAAAGATGAAGGATAACAAGAATATAATGCCTGACGCAAATGTATGGGGAAACAAGCAACAACTGGAAGATGCTGTACTAAATAAAGGAGATTACGATCAAGAAAGACTAACTGAAATTTAGTGGGATAATTCCTGTGTGTTGAAATGACAGGATGCAGTATGCATGGGAAAGGAAGAGTGGAGAAAATCAATAGGTGCAAAACTGTTATATAATGCTTTCAAAGTCAACATGCTATAATTTTTACAGTGACAGTAGTAAAATGATGAAAATCTTGAGTAGGCATACAAGAAATAAATTAAAAAATAAAAAATAAAAGAAGAAGAAGAAATAAAAAAATATAGTAATAATAGCATGCATTTCCTTTAGGACACTATTTGGGAACAGAGCCAGGAGGAAAGGCACAATTCATTCTTCTGAGTGTATTTTGAACAGTTCTCTTGCTGGCACATACAGAGGTAAAGTTACCTGAACTTATCAGTCCCATACAGTGAATTCCAATGAAAAAAAAGATGATGACTTGGGACAGAATTTCACTTACTGGGGAAAGAGTGTTAAAATTATGGAAATCCAGATAATTTGGACACTCTACAGCAAAAAAAATAATTCATAGAGCAAAATGGTGGGAGGGGATCAACTCCGCTTTCGGAAAGATTTTAGAGAACATAAAGAACTGAATATGATATAGAAATAAATTAAACATGCTTTTATAAAAAAAAAACAAAAAAACTTGGATACATTTGGGGGGAATGTTTAAGGTTCAAAATTCATTAGTGATATGGGACAAGATAAAAAGGAAAAGCAATGGTCAGAGTATCTTCCCCAGGACTGTTCAGAGTTCAAAATACGTGTACAGGAAGGAGTGGCAGGAAAAGAATCCAAGGAGTTTAAGAGGACTTTTATAGCTACGGAAGTGGGAAAAGAAGTAAAGAGATAAAAAGAGACATTAGCAATGAAACAAAGGAGAAAGAATATGAAATTTAAGGTGAAACATTAAACAAAAGGCCAACCTGGACTGAATATCTCATTTAAGATTAAAAAAATAAAGAACTGTAGACAATTAGAGCCAGTGCCCCCAAAATTGTCTTCAACTGTTGGGAACAGGTCCAGAAAATTACCACTTCGAGACTTCTGAAGTACTCAGGAATCAAGAACAATCAAGGGATCTGTCCTTGGCATAGGATGTAGGAAATTTAGGGTGTGGTTTATGTGCTCTATCTTAGGCAATGAAGGCTCCAGTATCTTTGAGCCAGTTCCTCTAGGTTTTTCATGATCAACAAAGAAAAACAGGAAGTTAATCTCCTTAATAATGCTGGCTTCTGGAATAAAGTTAGACAAATCATCACCAGAGATATCTACCTTTCTCCTGTGAGTACAAAAAGCATCTCAATTTAGATTTAGACATTCTCCTTGGAGATCTTCACAAACGGTCTGGATTTAGTCCTTGGCAATCTGTTCCGGGTTATCCTGCTTGAACATCAGATTTAGACCAGATGACCTCCAAAAGTCCTTTTCAATCTCAACCATTCTGTGATTCTGTGATCTCTCTTGCTTACACTTCAAGTCAGGCAATAAATCCCATTGCTGTTCTCCTAGGAAATCTACGAGGCTGAAATAATGTGCGCAAGTTTTTCAAAGTTGATTCCAAAATTAATAAAAATTAGGAAGTTCAGATGGCTATTTTTTTAATATTTTATTCTGGCTGGTTGTTCAATTGATTGATTGTGTTTTTGTTTGTCTGTTATTTATTTGCTTTGGTTTGTTTTTTTGGAATGCTAGAAATAGTTCAACATCTTTACAAGAATATTTGTATCATATGAACAGGGTATAGTTTTGGTTTGTTATTCCAATTTGTGCTAGATTTTATTCTAATCCAACACTCACAAAAATTCATGGTAAACACTGAATATAAGGTTTCTTCTACCAGAAAAATGCAAGTACACTTTGATAATCACAAGTGTGAAATCCTACCCTCTTTGAAGTTGATGCCAAAATTCCCATGAACTTCACTAAGATTTCATCAAAAAAGGGTGAAATAAAATAATGTTATTTAAAAGAGCAAATTGAAGAGACAGGACAATACTAACAAAGATGAATGTCAGGCTTACCATTAGGCAAACATTCAGTAGTAGGTTTTAATAACCTCTGAAAAAATGTCTTACTAGAAATGTTTAATGTTGACTCATTAAGCCAACAGGAAGAAAAATGAGTTGAAAAAGTTGACATTGGCAAGGAGAGGGAGCAAAAGACCTAGGAGGTATTGTCAATGTCTAATCTTCTCAATCAAAGGGGATGAAATGGAAAAATGTAATCCTAATTGCTTTCAGAAGTTTTAGATTGTATATGTTATGGAGATGTGAGTTAGTGAAAGAGTGCATTTCGGAAAGTATTTTATAGCAGAAAGAAAGGAAATGATTTAGAGATCCTTAACACCTTTAATTGCACCATGCTGAGAACAGGAGGAAGCCATCAGCATGAATGAAAACGCAGTGCGTATTCATTGCAAGACATAACTGCTGTAGACATACCCTCACTCCAGTGGGCCTTCTCATCTCTAAAATGAGCACAGGTAATGCCTATTGGCCAGAAGCTGTGTGAAGAAATGTGCAGCAGACCTGTATTTCAGGTCTACTGAGACTATATTGTATGGTTTTTAATCATACTTTTTCTGATGTCAAATAAAACCGCTTTATCTTCCCAACAATCATTCTCTTCTAATGAAAAGGATGGGATAATCAGCATTTATCAGTGGATGCAGCAAGAAAACTGGTATCACTGAACTGCTTGGAAACCCAGCCTAAAATTACCAATATTGATTTAATGTATTTTGCTTAATTTGAATGATCTTAATAAAATACTCCACATTACTCAGTAGATAAAAAAGCATTTTGTTAGATAATTTACAATATAAACCATATAGTGTCCACTTTGCAAGGGAGGTAACAGTTGAATGATAAACATTGTTCACTAGTAATCAGTAATCTAAAATCAGCCATTCTACTGTGGATGCATAAAAATGATGAAAGTCCACTTCTGTTGATTAATCTGTGTTGATTAAAACACAACTGTGACAACTGTGTATTTCATTAACAAGCTAAAGTCATGGGAAACACAAAAATTAAGATTAACTACAGTTATGAAAATAAGAGTAGAACATTTCCTTCTTCCTTAACACACAGAAGATATCCTTTCATTCTTTCACCTCTTTATTTTTGCCATGGCAGTAACCATGAAAGGAACTCATTTTCTCAGTGCTATAGTTATATCAGTGAGAAGAAATACCGCTAAAAATACTCAAAAGGAAAAATAGGAGAGGGTCTCCCCAATCATACAAATGTACTGCTACAGTTGTGTAAGGCTTTAACCTCTACAGCTATGACATCTGGAACCGCCACTGAAATCAACAAGAGAGAGAGAAAAAAAATCAAGTTAAGGATGTCTGAACTATAACACATTTGTCAACAATTCACAATCAGCAGTATAAAATAACTCCAAGAAAAGTCAGGTAAGCAGAAAATCAGTTAACATGATCTGCGTTGTGTACTAAATGAGACAGCAGCCCAAAGGAAAATATAGTATGTGATATGATTAAAAATTGTAGAATAAAAGGAATGTTAAGATTGTAGCAACAATAAAGCCTCTTAACGTTTGCATGGTTAATTTTTGTTACTGGCAAATTTCAGACTTTAAGACTAGTGTAACTAAATGTTCCAGTTCTTGGAGGTCCGAAGCATATGATTTCACTGACAGTGACCCTGAAGAACAATGCAGCAAAGTTATTCTTGGAGACAAGGCGACAGGATGTTCTCATGTAGGCAGTATGCAGTTATACATTGTTATCTAGTGACAGCTGATCCACCAGCCAGCGTGTGCTGCAACACAAGTCAATATTGTTTCTCGTACAGAAAGGATAAGCCTTTGTACAGAGCAGAGGCTAAATCTAGCAAGAGTATCCAAGGGAATAATCAGTTTCTTTATTTGCAGGTGTAGAGAAGAGGTTTATGACTGCAGCTGTACTGTTATTCCCTTTAATATTACCCTAGATTATATTAATTGCTCCAGTATGTATCTCTGGTATAGAACTAACTTAGATAAATACCTCTTGTCTTTTCTGTCTTATACATACAGGATATTACTCTCACAGCAGTCCAGTGTGTCCATATGAAAGACCAGTTTAACACCAATGCTTCTCAACCTAAGACTAGGAAGAAATCTAGAGATAGGAGTTGAACTACAATGCTTTTTGCCTACCTAAAGACATCCACAGTGAAACTGATGTAATGCTCAAGGACATCTATCTCCAAATTAGTCATCTTAGTTTTCTTTGTAGCTACTGGAGAGCAACAGACATTTCCAGCATGTATCTCATCTTATCCAGTAGCAGACATCTGAAATAAGTCAGTGAATCATGCTCTGAAAGTGCCTGTTTCTCCCCACTAACCATATTGCAAGTTTCTGAAGATTTCCTGTGTAACTACAAATAAGGTTAAATGTCTGGGAAACAATGTATCTTATTGAAAACTGAGCAAAGGAGAAAGAAAAATGGTTTGCAGTAAGCAGAATTTTAAACATCCATTTAATCTTTTATCCTTTCTCTGTTTCCTTCATCATCACTTAACTTAATGTTTGCTCCTTAATCCTAAAATGAGAATGGGCTTGGTCAACAGTCACAATCCATTTACCTTAGCTCAGCCCTTAGTTTTTTCTTACCAGTGCATTTAAGTTTCATTTGTGGGCATAATACTGTACATCTCCAGTATCTGGGTAAATGTTTGCATGAGGGCTCTCACAGCTGTATGTAGGGGCAGTTTTCATCCTTAATCCATTTTCTCCACGATAACTCAGTTCTTTTCCACACCATGTACACCCTATGCATATTATGTGAGTTGCTCAGATTCCCAAAGCTGATCTAACTTAGGGCTGCACAACTTCTTGACAACTGCGAGCTGGATTATATTACAGATGTTTGCTCAGGGCAAATAATTCTTATCTGATGTTGCTGCTGTCCTGAGGACTAGAAACTGTCCTATAGGCCACAATATCCTGTAGGCAACCAGTTGGATAGCTTTGTTCTAAATTAACCACGGAGTGGGTGGTACTAATAAGCATATAAGAATAATACTAAATTGAGTAACATAACAAAATTACATATTGTCCGTAAAATCCATTTTTCATGACCCTCTGGGCTAGATGAATACAAAGCATTTCATTTGAGGTTATGCTTGAGCAGCTACTGTGAAATAGAGCATCGCTCCAAAATTCAGCTACCAGTAGAGCAAGATTTGCCTTCTGAGTGTGCATGCATAAAGAGAAAGTCCTTTTGTGGTTTACTTTTGCAAGATGACATTCTATCTGGCTTTGCAAACTGCATACATTCATGTTTCCTTCCAAAAGCTAGCACAAACATTTGAAACAGACTGATATTTCATCCAATACAATGGTATCTGTAGCAGTTGTACAATTGCTGAGGCTGATAAAAATACTAGAAATAAGAGTTTTGGGATGACATTTGTGATTTTGTCAATTGAATGTAACTACAGAACCATCACCTACAATTACAAGAATTTTCTGAATGACTGTGGGAAAGGTTGCATGTAGTAAGACCAATGGAAAAAAAATCATAGCAGAGGAAGCATCTCTGTTCACACTCGAAAATCAGGGAACAAGCGATGTGT
This sequence comes from Aquila spilogaster, assembly GCA_024606505.1. Lineage (NCBI taxonomy): Eukaryota > Metazoa > Chordata > Aves > Accipitriformes > Accipitridae > Aquila > Aquila spilogaster. The sequence goes on along the minus strand of JANHGO010003968.1, from coordinate 8,356 downwards.
TTTAATGATTCAGTCTTTGATGAGTTGCTGTAAGGTTTATTTCAAATCAAGGTGCCTGAGGAAAAAAAACAATAAAAAAGAATGTGAATTAAAAATCATTTGTTGGTTGATAAAGTTATACTGTTGGAGCTAGACAGGAATGGCAAGGTGCGCATTTTCCTATCAGAAATTTTTTGTGTGATTGTACCATTACTGATCAAATTATTGTTGAAGAATTCTCTCAGGTCTAAACGAAAACTACACCCATTTAAATAAGAGAAATAATCATCATCTGCACCATCTCCAGAGAGGCCAACAGCCTACCAATTAGAATACTATAGAGGAAAGTCAAGCACAAATACCCATTCACCTCACTTAACTCAAACCATTATCATGAATGGTTATCTATCACATCCAAACTCAGCTGCAAAACTACAGTCTGTTCTGAGACTGCATAACATGGTTTACCAGCAGAGTACTTTTACATAGTTTTTTCTCACATTCAGAATGGGGCCTTCTAATTATATTCCTTTAAAATTGTGTTTATTAGAGGAAATTGCTTATTTTGTTCCTTTATCTAGGTTAAATTCAGATACCCATTTATTCCACCCACATCAGGATTCTCCATCAGCCTGCCTACTACAAATTAAATGGAAGCTCATGCTATGAGGTTTTGCTTTAGGTAACACAACTGTCAACTACAAGCTGAGCTGTAACTAAACTTTTCTTCATTTTACTATTCTTTGTCTAACAACTTCAAATCTTTCACCCATGTCCTCTTCCCTCAGTTTCCTCTGCTTAACAAGCGCTTCTTTGCTTCAGTCTTTCTAGATCCCAACTTATCTCCTGAGAGAAGGCAATGGGGAAGCTACCAAGGTAGGGCTAGGGCACTCAGTACCAGTTACTGGAGCAGGTTTTTAAAGAATTCCAGCAGTGTGTGGTTGCCTACAGAACATATTCCACTTAGTATAAATAACTTCATATTCTTTTAAGCATGAAATTACATTTGATCAGATGCCTGATCATTTGATTTTATTTATTCAGCAGTTGTCCTTGGAGAGAGGAGTTATTTTTGCGTGCATTGTGTGTTTTATTTTAAAAGTCTTGTCCCATCATGGAACAGGAAAAGCATTTCCTGTCCTGCTGTAGTTACTTGTCAGAAGTTGTCTAGGGAAAACATGCATAGAGAAAGAGAGAGAGAGGTGCATGGAGAGAGTTGAAGATTATTAGGCCCTCCCAGATCTAGGAAGAGATAAGCCTCAGGGAAAAGCTAGAAATGCATACATTTCTTTAATTGGTTTCAAATCTGTTTTCTTTGAAGTGCTTCTGTGCCAAATAAAGATTCTGTTTTAAGAAGTCAGTTTGGTTCTGGCATCGACCTCTGTCATTGATTTTGGAAGGAAAAGAATGCATGGCCTAGGAAGAAGTCAAACCTTCAGAATTACTCATGGTTTTCTGGGACTATAGCCAGTTACATTGTCAGAAGGTGGAAGTGTCACCTGATTTGCCCGAGAGTTATGTGATCTGTATTGCATGCATACACTGACATTTTGAACTTGGTCAAACTTAAGATTGACTTCAGCTAGATCTGTCTGCATAAGATGTGCTTTTCCCACCTGCACAACACTAAAGCCTCTGTATTAGATTGAAGTAGTCCCTGCTGCACTCTTTCGTCCTGAAGAAAAGCTGCTAAAAATCTGACCTTTAACAATCTGACTTTCCTTCCAGGCATGTCCTCCTTTGCAGACAGCAAGGATAAAAAGTGGATAACAGAAGAAAGGAAGAACAGAAGACAGGAACAATGAACTGCAGTTCCTGGGTAACAAGCTGAAGGGGAACCACACAGCAGTGGCTACTTCCCTCTCCTCATCTCTTCCTCCAGCAAACGCAATGTGGAATACTCAGCACCCAGCCAAGGTCTGCACCCCATGCTTGTCCACCTCTGCCACTTTCGTTCTGTTCCTCAGAGGGAGACTCTTTTTCCGGAGTATCTAGATTATAAGTTATGGCTCAGTCACTCAACCACTGCACTGTCTCTTAGCTAAAGCAAGAAAATTCACAGTGGAAGGAAAAAAAAAACCACTCTACAAGGCCATCCTGTTCACTCTCACCAGCTCTGCTGATACAAAAAAAAAAAAAAAAAGAAGATACATCCTGATAAGTGAAGTACAAAATAAAATATTTTGTTGCCATTATTTTTTCTTCAGCATCAAACAGCACTGCATAACAAAATGAACAGGTAAATAATTTTCCTCTTCAATTTGACAGTTAAATGCAGATGGATACATTTCCGGAAATAACAAACATTTAAAAGGCAAGGTGGTTAAAAGGAATAAATTACATGGATAAATTACAGCTCATTAAATTAGTGTAAACGGCCATTTACTAAAGGATATTACCAATTATTACTATTTGTTGAAAGAGAAGCAAAGAGAAAGACATTACTTAATGCTCCTTAAATCATATAAACAAATAGGTTACCTATACTAATAACCTAAGAGCCTTCAAAACATCTCGAATGAAGAGCAGAAGTCAAAATAGCAGCATGAAAAGTAAATTTGACTCTCATGCAAAAAAAAAAAAAAAATTAGAAAGTAAGAATAACTTGATATTCTTCTATGAATGACACCCTGAATATATATCTATTTCCATTTTTGAGCACAGATTATGGTATGAGAGTACACTTGGTCTAGATATAAGTAGAAATTCTGGATCATGAAGCTTAGCCATGATTTCCATTTATTTCTCAACCCTTTATTTCTGGAAAACAGAATGAGGCTAGAAATTTCTTAAATGCCTTATTATTTAGCTCATATTCCACCTTAAAAAAAAAAAAAAACAACAACAGTGACATTAAATGTATGAGCTTTTCATGCTGAAATAGTACATACACCTTAGTGCGTTAGTCCACCTTTAAGAGGAAGTCCTGTTGGCTAGTTGCTGCCTTTGAGCCAGCAGAGGGAGTATAAAGCGTTGTTTTTTTCTGGAGTTCAAATCTGAAAGTGAATGTTTTCTTTTCTCTGCTAATTTTTTCTCAACTGAAAAAAAAAAAAAAAAAGAAAAACACTAAACTTTATGATCACACTTTCAGTGCCAAAAAGCACCCTTCTGTGCATCATGAATACATCTGTAAAACAACACAGGTGTCATACGGCTGTATTGTAAATAACTTAGTACCTGGAACACCAAGGCAGACACAGGTAGGGAATTTCACTGAGATGAGATGTAAGATATCCCAGAGCATGGTGGCTAGACTGCATTCCCAAAACATACTTTCATATCATCCTTATTTAGTGGAACAAGAGTGTGTTATGAACAGCAGGCACTGGAAAAAAAAAAAAAAAAAAAGAAAAGAAAGAAAGAAAGGAGAAAAAAAAAGATGCGTTGTTTTCCAAAGGGCATGTTTGTACACATACACGTATCCAACACACCTGTGCCCAACTGTCTACAACAGGGGTGTGATCTGGGTGTTGTGAGAATTAATTAGCTAATGAGCCTTATCTTCCTGTCATTACTCAGGTAAAACTTCCATGTGTCTCAAGCCTAACAACTGCAAAATTTTTAAAGATGAAGTGTATGATATTTGTGCTACATAACAGCTGACAACCACACGGACTGTTTGCCCTCAAATTCCAGCCTTTTTCTTGTACAAAAGAAATGAAAATTGTGTGTTAAGCTCTTCCGAGCACTAGAAAGTCCATACAAAGGATTCCAGAAGACTTCAAGACAGAGTCAATTAAGGCCTTTTCTTATCCTCATGATTCTCATTATCGGATTCTCACAGAATTGAATCCTACTTTGCCATGTCTTCAAAGAGACTCCTGTTAAAAAGGGAATAGCAGCACTCAGCATTTTGCAGGTTATATTCCCAAGAAAAGCACTCATTGCAAAATCTAGCAGATGCATGCATCTCTCACCTCTCTTATTCTCCTGTAGGAGCCTGGAATCATAAAGCTTCATATTTTCATAAGCTGAGGCCTGTAGATCCTGTAGAGGATCTTCTCATGCACAGTTTCTGCAATTGCATATGTATAGCTGGCTTTTGTACATACAAAAAGAGCCTGTGCATAACTCAAAGCAGGAATCTAAACAGCTATACAAAAATGCACATGGACCTCAGTTTTTATTTTATAATGTGAATGAAGCGAAAGGGGAAGAAGGATGTGATGGGAAAAAGATGAAATTCAGACCTCATCAAAGTCAAAGGTAGTTTTCCCTATAGACTTCAAAAGATTCAGAACTTCATCTGTTACATTTATGTGCTTCAAAACCTGAAGATGGGTTCAGAAACAGGTTCACCTTCAATTCATTTGGCAACCCAACTTCTTCCTGGTTGAATGGGGAAAGCACTGACAAGAATCTCTAAGGAAAATTCTGCCACGATCTAAATCTGCAGTTCCCGATCTTTCAATCTGTCTGGGCAACATAGTTCCTTCTGTGAGATAGTTATAGGCTGAAGGAACTGGGCTTTGAATGCCTTGGAAAAAAGAAGGCTGTGGGGAGACATCATTGCAGCCTTCCAATATTTAAAGGGAGTTCATAAACATGAGGGAAAACAACTTTTTACACAGGTAGACAGTGACAGGGCAAGGGGGAATGGTTTTAAACTAAAGGAAGGGAGTTTTAGATTAGATGTCTGGAGGAAGTTTTTTACTGAGAGAGTGGTGAGCTGTTGGAACAGGTTGCCCGCAGAGGTTGTGAATGCTCCGTCCCTGGACATGTTTAAGGCCAGGTTGATGGGACCCTGGGCAGCCTGATCTAACACTTGATCGAGCAGCTGGCAACCTTGCTTGTGGCAGGGGAGTTGGAACATGATGGTCCCTTCCAACCCAGACCAGTCTATGATTCTACGATTCTATGATGAGAGCTTTATATACAAGCCCTTACCACTCCGATAGCCCAAGGTAGAGTGTACATGTAGATCCATTGGAATAGCATGCAAAGTAGCAGAGTGTTTCCCAGAGACCATTAATTTGTTATGCAGTTTGTTCCCAAGCTGCCCCTGGAAAAGAGGGCAGCTGAGAGAGAACAGGCTATGGACTGGATAAATTGAACTTGCAGTGTTTGGCTTCCACTTTGCAGAATGGGTGCTTTTCCTCTAAGTTCTCACTGTTCACAAATATCCAACTAATGACCATTAACTGTTCTTCAACAGTCTCTTACATCTTCCTTTTGGGAAGAGGGGTAGAGGGAAATGTGGGAAATGTTCCCTTCCTGTGGCCAAATTTAGCTTTAGTCTATGCAAGTACAACATTGCTGACACTGCTGGAGTCATGGGTTGAGTAAATTCTTGGCCACACTACACTTGATGGCAAAATTCCCACTGATTTGAATATAGTTTAGATTTCACAACAAAATGTTAAAGCAGTGTGAATGCAAGACTGAGGCAAAAGCAAAGTGAAGGCAAGACCCTTTCTCCACTACAATCCAGGGATAGAACATGGTTCTCCAGGGCTTTAAGGCAAGAACTAAAAACATAAATAAATAAATAAAATAAACCCTCCTGTTCAGACAGCTACCAGTACATGGCCCTTTCTTTCCCATCTTTGCACTGAAAGACATCTGTCCAATTGCCCTTCCTTCACACTTGGCTGTCCAGTTAAGCTTCTCTGTCAGCCTTGCTGTCACTCCTCTTTCAGCACATGATGTCAACCCTCCTGCCATTTTTCTGTCACTTTCCAGATGACAGGATTCGCAGCCTTAGCTCACAGACTGTTTGTACATCAGAAGACAAATATTTGTCATACTTGCTTCTCGTCCTGCATTAAAAATGAACTTAGCTAAGGAGGAAAACCTGTCAGGAAAGTATTGACACTGGCTAAATATTGTTGGGTTTTGGTGTTTTTTTTGTTTGTTTGGTTTTTGTTTTGTTTTGTTTTGTTTTCCTTTTGTCTCTCTAAAAAGCCAAAAAAGATTTGAGAATTGAAGGATTCAGCTCTTCTGGGGAAATAATATACATGTTCTGTAATGGCTTTTCAAGTGCTTTCCTACATGTTGGTAGTGAAAAACATAGTTTTTTTGTTGCTGTTATAGTTTTGTTTTGTGTTGTTTTGGTGATCTAATGGTGTCCTAGCAGATGCTTTACATCACTAGGCAATAGCAAACCTGCCAGGTGTACATTTTTTTACCACTCTTCAACATCGAAAAGCTCCCAGATTGACAGATTCTAAAATGCTTCTCACTTTAACAGCAAAATATTGCCACGTGCACTACATGAGCAGACCCTAGTTAGTGTAACACAAAAAATGAGCATGTGCAATTCCTGATTACAGAAAACAAGTGAAACAGGGCCATACAGCAAAATCCTGCCATCGTGGATTCCAAATTTGTAAAGCTTTAGCGGGATACGGATAAGCCCTGGCTTCCATGAGGAGCAGGATTCCCAGAGGATGGAAGTTAGCAATGGTAAATCACCCCAGCTGAGCATCTCCTCCTCAATGTAATATGCTGTTTATTTATCCTGCTGCAAATGTGTTCTAGGAAATTGCCAAACAGGAAGGAGAGCCTTGCCTGAAGTAATTTGCAATCTAAAGACTGGATCCTACCAAAGCATCTGTTCTGAGGTTTTGAACAGCTTTTACTCCCATAGGATTTCAAAAGGTATTCAGGAAGACCACAGTCTTACAGCATGCTGTAAGATTTGGCTAAAATTGCCTGTAAACTACTCTCAGGCACTTAGCAAGTCTGTGTTAGCCTAGTCTTTAAAAATACGGAAGAAATGTGCTAGGTGCACAAGGAGATGCAGTTTTATTAACAGCTGCATAAGGACCTTTACTGCAAATGTAGGATAAACAATAACAGTATTTCAGAAATAAAAATGATGCACAAACCATCCTTCCCACAGTTTGACCCATGTACACAGAGCTGCCAGACTGCGTGCATTTATACCGTGGAGTGTGTTGCATCTATAGATCACACTTGCTGCCTACACCTTGCTTCTCATGACAATTTATTTCACTTAAATGCCTCCTGGCCACCCTTAAGCAATGTTCTTTATTTATTGTTAGTAGGTGGTGCAGTGAAGAAATAAGAATATACATCCAGTGCTGTGTTAGCAAGCAGAATTCAATGCTGCTGGAGAATAACCAGCTCCATTTTCTTCAATTCATTTTTCACCTTTTCTTCAGAAAAAGCGTTCTCCTTACCTCTGCCTCTGTATTTATCATCAGTCTTTTGAATAGTTACATTTGTCTGGTTTACAATGTTTCAGTCACAGCCCATGGACATTGCAGAATATTGCAATGCATATTTGACCTCTGCCTTTTATTTCTTAAGCATACCATCAGTGTCACGCACTGAACATATTAGCAGAGTGGGGCATTGCTAAATGACAACAGACAGAAGTCTCATTCTGACAAATCCGGATTTTAGTTAGCATACGCTGAGTGCCCCTTGTGATGGCAGATCCAGGCAGGTGGGCTCCAACGGGAGCTCAGTACAAGCACAAATATTGGCTCATGTGGATTCAGGAAAAGCCTTTGGGGAAAAAAAAAAAAAAAAAAACATATATATATATTAGTTTATTTGAAAGTTGCTGCACGCTACACGTCATTATGTACACATACTGCATATGATAATGTGTCACTTCTGATGATAGATCAACACCGTCTGAACTAGACTGGGATAAATACGGGAAGGTATTCTGTGATTCCCAGGTGCAGGACTTCTCTTCCTAAACCCACAGACTGACTAAGCTGGGGGCATCTTTCTGAACTCCAGGACCAGCGTTCCCGTGAGGCTCAGGGCAGGCGGCCTCTCCCTGCGAGCCATGCAGAACGCAATGGCCATAGCATGGAAGCAGGAGAGGAGTTATCACAGGCACCAGCGGGAACGAGGAGATAAAAAGTCGAAGCACAAAGATTGTAGTGCTAAATCACCCCAATGGCTTTGCCAAATTGTGACATGCTCGGTTTCCTGTGCTTCAGTAATTTTTAGGCTTAAAAAAAAAAAAAGAAAAAAGGAAAAAAAAAGGGGGGAGTGGTGGTGGGAGGGGGGGTGGAGGAAAAATAGCCAGCTGTTCCTTGTATGGTCCAGGAAACACGTTTGATTTATTGCTTTAAGGCTATTTCTGAAGGGGCTGCCTGTGGCAGCCGGCGTGCCGGAGAAGTCACTGAGGCCTGTCCACTTGAAGGGCTCAAACTGTTTCCTGAACAGCCCTTCTTCTCTCGTCACCTCCGACAGCTCTCATTGACAACGTGTGACTGGGGCCTGGGAGTATTTTAAAGCCGCGGGGGGCCTGGCCGGACAATGGGGCTGTCAATTACCTTTTCCCCCGCCGTGAAAAGGGGCCGGGGACAATGCGCGGCGGCGGCGGGGGGGCTGCGCGGAGCGGGGCCGCCGCCCCCCGCCATTCCGGGCTGGCCCGCGCCCGGCGGGG
>JANHGO010003967.1:0-25941 GCA_024606505.1 Aquila spilogaster | reverse complement strand
ACGGTTTGGGGGGGGGAGGGGGGGGAGCATACTGGCACAGCTGAGAAACAATTCCCCATGACCCCCTTTACTCCCACTTAAATTTAAGTGGTAGCACCTCAGGTGCAGACCATGCCAAGGCATTCTGGTAGCACCCAAAAGGTTAGCAAAACTGCTTTTGCTGGTGAAATGCTGCCTTCTTCGAGGACGAGAAATTAACTTGGGAACGCAGTGCATTTTCTGGCATTCTCTTTTTGAAAGTTCTGTTTCTATTGTGGAAATCTTGAGCCGTGCACTTAATAAGACACTTGGTCATTGTGGAACTGGTTAGCAAGCGCTGTCCCTTGATCTATGATGTCTTCCCCGGGGGTGCTGCCTGCTGACCTACCCACATTGGCTGTGTTTGTGTTCATCCCCTTGTGCACCACTAGCTGCAAGTTATCTTGCCAAGGAACTGACAGAAATGTGTGCCGGTTGTCATCACATCTGGGAAGAAGTGATGGGAGATCTTGGAAGATAGATCAGAAGAGCATCTAGACTGTTCTTGTATGGCTTCCAGATGGCGTCTCACCTGATGCTTCATGAATTTGTCTTTGCTTGGCCACTGGGTAATCTGCCTACTTAAACTCATTCTGGCCTGTGTAATATCGTAGTTGATGGTAAATATGTCTGTATGTCACCATACCAGGTTATTGGCTGTGACTAAAGACATCCAAGTACTTTAGTATGAACATAATCTAATTCAAGAGATATCCTCTGCTCCCCCCACCAAAAAAAAAGCAACCAACCACACAACTAACTACACACACACGAAAATATTTTAACCTATTTACCTGTGCACATACACCTGCAGTATCAGACCAAAAAGCTGTCCTGACATCAGGAAAGACTTAACACAATTTAATAATTGATCTTGATAATGACTCTTTCTGTAAAGCTTCAGAAATGAAAGGAATCATTGGAAATATTCAAGAGTTCATTTTCATTACAAGTTCTCTTATTCTTTAGTACGTGAAAAGAAATAGTGCCGCAATCAGCCTCTAGGTACCGATGATTATTTTGTATCTTGCTATTTTTTTCCCCTTCTATTGACTCATATCCAAAATATTTTTTTTTCTGATTTTCTTTATGCTGTAGCTTTTCTTATTTCCTATATCTTCATTGCTTATTGCTGAAACCTTTTATGAGATGTGCTGTATAACCTTTTATGAGATGTGCTGTATCTCTGAGATTCAATGACTGGAAGTGAATTTTGGATTTCAAGTGAAGGTGTAATATTTGCTTTTATGATAAGCTTTGTATTTTCCAGAAAGCTCAACAAAGTATCGATGACACCAAGGAAGAGTTCCGCTCCCATTACCTCAGCTAGAAACGCTGCTCACTGTTACCTTTACTATGATTTAAGAAATATTTGACGTTTCCTTTACAGCAGTGTCATATACAGCAGTTGTTACACATCCAGCCCACAAAGTGTACAAATGTTCATGCTGCCTCCAAATCTTACTCAAAGGCTCTGATTTTAGTGTGTTTTTTTTCATCTGGGCTACATACACACAAAAATACGCAGAACAATAGTTTTAAGATACATGTAAGTCTGTAGTATTAGAAATACTTCAAGGTGAGATTAAGTGAGTTAGTATGACGAGCAGGAGAAGAGAGGGGTAAAAGATGCTTATTTCATGAAGACCTTGTGGCTGAAAAGGAGGATATTGTGAATGACTGATTCCAAAATCATGTGGACTTTCAAATAAATAAGAAAATAAATCCAAAGCAAGCTGCAAGCTTTCAACTTACAAAAGCTTTGTTGAATTAGAATTGAAAGCAGTGAAAGCATTGTAAAGATCGAGATTCTCTTTGCGTAACTTTCCATCCTCCTGCTTATGTGTGCAACACTGTGTTTAAATTGATATATATTTTTTTCCAGTTTGTAAGTTAATTTACGCCGCAGAAACAGGCGATCTAATTTCAGTGAGATGTTCTCAGACTTTTATGCAATACGGAAAAGATGGATTTAGAAGGTTAGAATACAATTATGCACTACATTGAAAATATTAAAAAATAAAGATTTACCTATAAGGCAATTACATTAATTTAGCAGAAGAAATAATTACTACTTTTATTAGAATGAATAATGAGGCTAGTGGAAATGAATATAGATGTTATCACTGGGCTTCCATTATTTCTCCAGCGCAAACTTCTCTGACGTGCACTGTGTATGCACTGTGTACCTCTTATCTGCATTGCAGGTTTCTATTACATATTCTACTCTTGTTCCATGTTTGGGATTCCCAGGGATCTGCAGCACGGATCACAGAAGACGTGAATGTTGTGAGTGTTCATATATTTTAAGTAAATAACATTAAAAAGATGTAAAATTGAAAGTTAATTTAGTTTGTGAGGGCAGCAGATCAGATAGGTCACCAGATCTCTTCATCTCTCTTCCTGCTGCAGTGTTTTACTGGAGCTGAACCATGTGCACGTGAGATGTAGAAGTAGGTCAATGAAAATTTATTCTGAATTAGGCATGGCAGAAAACAAGGAGAGGATAAATACATGTGCAAGAGAGAGCCCGAGTGATTCTGTTTTATTTATTTACTTATTTTACGTGTTCTCTTGAGCTATGCTGATTGCTTAATTTTAATGTCAGCTGGAATGTCAAGGAATTAGAAATGAAAATTGATGGAAAATAATGAATGAAAGTCTGAACTGTTACGTTCTTATACACTTTTATTCATAAAGCTAGTAATCAGATTTTCAATACACTGTCACTGGGGCGCTATAGTGGATTTGGAGGATATTAATGATGCAATAGCCACCATTTTAGAACAGTATTTCTTTGGTCTGCCGCTCTTGTGTTTTTAATTGTGATGAAGTTTTTACATTGAAAGATGCTAACTAAAATGTTAGTGGTATGGCAGCAATTGTGTTTAATGTGATGGTGACTGGTACAAACTGTATTGGTGGTCTAGAAGTTGTATGAATTGAGTCCCAGTAGGTGCTGGTGCGTCCTGTGGACAGGCTTGTTTGGGGCATTATTTAATTGAAGACATTTTAATATTCCGTTCTGGCTAGATATCTTCATCCCTGTGTAAAGACTTCATGTCTTCTGTTTGACTAAGTGTACCTGGCCGAAAACAAGGTTTATTGTTTCCTTAGCTATCACTCATAGTCATTTGTTTGGTTGAATTGCAACTAGCTAAGGGTAATAATGGCAATAAAAGTGCAAAGCGAATTTACGATAGCACAGGGCTCTTTTCTCAACAAAAGCACATCTTTCTGAAAGGAGGAGTTGTGTCAGCAACCACTAGGTATTAGTCATGTGTTCGTCTCAACCATGTTCTCCAGCGGTGCCATGAACAGTCGTTTCTTCTTAGCAGCAAACAAAGTAAAGTGTTCTTCTGCAACTAAATGCATCTAAATCAATCAGAAGCTCTATTATTTCTATAACAGCATGCATGGATAAGAAGTACTGCTAATGACTGTGCTTATCCTCTGTGTGCTTTCATGATGTGTCACACAGTGAGAAAACAAATCAACGTTTTTTACTTGAAGCTAAAGTGTTCAAAGATGATTTAATAGCACCTCTCTCTGTTAAGGCAGTTTTCTTCCTTACTATGTAGTATTCTATTGCAATGGACGGATATAAAAGACAGCGTACTTAAAACAGAAACATCTGCTTTAAAAGTGGGTCAGCTTTAAAATTATTGCTTAATTTCAGAATCAGTTTAGATGTTGAGCACTTTACCTGAGCGTGTTTGTGGAGGATGCTTTGAATGCTCTTGTGCCGCACCTGCAGTCTCTTTCGTATCCAAGCTAGGATCGCCTGTGGTTGTATGCAGCCTTGAACTGCATCGTTGAAATATACCACGTATTGCTATTTTCAGTATATAGCACAGTAATTAGCAGAGAGAGATAACATCAGCATGTTCTTTTTTTCCTCTAAGACACAATGAAGGATTTAAATTGGTTAAATAAGATGCTATTTTTTTAATATATAGAAGTAACATCCTCGTAAGAGCTGATGTTCTATACCTGGAGAGTGGTGGTTATTGACTCAGTGTCTGGATGGAGATGAATGATGAGAGGTGTCCCCCAGGGGTTAGTACTGGGGCCGGTGCTCTTTGGCATCTTGCTGAGTGCACCCTCAGCAAGTTTGTGGATGACATCAAGCTGTGGGGTGCAGTCGATGTGCCCAAGGGATGGGATACCATTCAAAGAGATGTAGACAGGCTCATGCAGTGGGCCTGGGTGAACCTTGTGAGGTTCATCAAATCTAAGTGCAAGGTCTTGCACCTCAGCAACCCCTGCTATCAGTACAAGCTGAAGAATATAAGGATGGAGCACAGCCCTGCTGAAAAAGACTTGAGGGTACTGGTGAATGGTAAGCTGGACATGAGCCAGCAATGTGCCCTTGCAGCCCAGAAAGCCAACTGTATCCTGGGCTGCATCAAAAGAAGCGTGGCCGGCAGGTCCACGGGAGGGGGAATATAAGAAGAAAGGGGACCAACTATTTGCCATGTTCTGTTGTGACAGAACAAGGGGAAATGGCTTCAAACTAAAAGAGGTGAGATTTAGATGGGATATAAGGATGCATTTTTTTACAGCATATGTGGTGAGACACTGGCACAGGCAGCCCAGAGGGGTGGTGGATGCCCCATCCCTGGAGACATTCAAGCTCAGGCTGGACAGGGCTCTGTGCAGCCTGATCTAGCTGTAGATGTCCTTGTTCATCGCAAGGGGCTTGGACTAAATGACCTTTAATATCCCTTCCAACTCAAACCATTCTATATTTATAATCTTTAATATCTGCGTTACTCCCTGACCAGTGTCATCTATGCGGAAATAGAAACAAGATATTTATTCGTAGCTGTTCTCTTTTATCCACAGGTTGGAATACTTCTACATGAAGTATATGAATATATTACCGCGTGGTTTGTCTGGTGCCAAAGGGAAGAAAGACGTGAACAAAATCATTCAAATTTTGTCACAAAAACAGATAAAGTTCGCTATTCAGAAATTTCTATAGAAGCATGTTGGATGTACCACGAGGGAGAGCTTTATTTCTATGTTTATGACTAAAAAATTATATTAAAAAATGCAGGAAGGAGCCGGGGTTTCCCTTTCCCTCTCTTAAGCAGGAATGGACTCTAACCTCAATGTAACTATTATGCACTGTAACTGAGTGGTCCCCCAGCCGGAACTTAGTTGTTATCAGAGGGTCACCTTCCTCCCAGTAAGCAAAGTTTTTACTGGGTCTATTAAAACAGAGGCAACAAAATTATCTGTTTGCAACACGTTTTCAGTTTGCAGTTAAATACGTAACTGAATATCAACACCAGATTAAAAAAAAATCAGTAACGCGGAGGTCCTTTTAAAATTGTTGTGATTAGCTCTTAATTATGCAGATCTAATTAAGGACATAACTTAGTTGGTATCTTTATTTGGGTAGAACTTACACTCACAATTAATAAATGCGGAAGATTGTTTCTATAGTTACCATTAAATGAGACTGAGAGCAATCTGTCAGTGACAAATTTACTACAGTCACGGGTGTAGTATTTCTACTTAAAAAAGCAGCCAACAACACTGAATCTCCAAGTTGTGCCATTATGGAAGAAAGGTATCTAGTCTTGGCATCTAAAGGAGTTGAATGATTCTTGTGAGGCTGAGTGTAAATACTATCAATTTTATAGACTAAACAAAAGCAAAAGTAATACTTTTTCCTATGTCTTCCCAACTTAAGCAAGTAATTACTAAGGCTTAGACCTCAATTATGCTTTAACATAGGAGTTAAATTCAGGTTCACTCTGATCCTGTTGAAGTCGTGTAGCTATGGTTTGAATTTACAAGAAGCGTGGTAAGTCTTGCCCAGATACCCTGTGCAACTATGTATAAATCTGACTGCTAGTAGTAATGGCCAAAAATAGGAGTTTGTCTCCTTAGAACCTGATAGTTTTTCATTTTGATGTGAGCAAAGGTTCTATTTTTTTCCCCCCTTTAATATTCTGAATAGGATCTGTGTGCTATAAATGCACCAGAGTATGACCCGCTTGTGCCCTAGGCTCACAAGTGCTTGAGTCCGTACAGTTTTATAGCCTTGGAATATATTTTGTTATCAGGAGAAAGTGTTGGCATGGTAAGTAAAATGAGGAAAACTGAAATTCAGTAAGCTTTAACTCAGGTGACCTCAATCTATTTTTTTGGTGATCATTTTTTCAGATAGTATTGGTGTGAATAAGCGACGTTAGTAGTCCTAATCCATCACGTATGCCTGTCTCCTCTTTACCTTTTTCATAGCGCGGTTTCAAGTTTTCTTTCCTCCTTCACATCAGGACATCAGCCTCCTGCTTTCACCTCCCTCATTTCCTGGCGTATGTCCCTGCGTGGCGTGGTAGTCCCACTTCATTCTCCCCTTCTCTTGCTCCACCAATGGCCGCCCTTTGCCCCTCTGCCTCCAGCTCACTAGGAGTGATATTCTCCTTCTTGCTTCACTTCTCCTTTGTTCAGATCCTCACAGTCAGTTGCCAATGGCATTTCTGCTGTATGCACCGTGCAAGGAACAGGCTGGGGAGAGGCGGAAAGAGTTTATCTGGCTCTTACAAGCAGCGGGTTATTGAAAGAAACAGAATACTGAGAAAAATCACAGCTTTCAGTAAGTTTGAATATGCTATTATTTTGTCTTTATAAAAAGTTCAAAGTCGGGATAAAACAGCTGTATCTACAAAATACCAGCAACCTCTATTAATAACTTGAATGAACGTTTCAACTTGGAGTCTGAGGCACAAATGATGCCAGGAGTATTTCTGATTACAAAGCACTGGAATATTTCAGGCACGAACTTCTTGTTAATGAAAAAGATGTATGCAAAAGAAAGTATGGTATTATATTGTGTTCCTGTACTGTATGTTGATGTTGAAAGAAGAAGTTATCTGACTGAACGCCGCCGGCAGGCTGCTCAGATAGGAACACCACTGAAGGACAGTCATGGTAAGTGGTAGCAAAGTACAGCTCATGGAGGTCAAGATTATGGAAACTTGTAGTGAGTTTCTGCACAGAGAAGTTGTAGATGCTGGAAAAAAAGGACTACGTAAGATGAAACGCAGAGCAAGAAAAAGAACAATATGACCATTAACATTTATACAGCTACACTACAAAGCAGAGAAGACAGACAGAGAGGTCAGGTAATAAACCGTATAGGATTTTTACGACCCAGAAATGCTCTGAGGGACGTTAAATTGGTTAAGGCTAATGTGTGACTGCTGAATGAGAAGCAAAATATTCTATCTGTTCAGCCTCAGACTGTTCACCAAATGCAGAAATGATGACCTTCCTATTTTTACCCACAGATGTAGGTACAAAGAATTTTGGAAAAGTAGGAAGTTTGGTGACTGCTTAAAAATCCAATTGTACGTTAGAAGTATGGAAAGAATACAAGAGGAAGGAAAATGATATTATTTGCTGCATCAGAGAGGAAAGACATAAAGGAAGAGAACCATAAAACCGGATTGATGATAAATAATAGAAATAACAAACCCGGTCAAAGGCGCCTTATTCTCTTCTGGAAACCTATGTTGTTTTTCAGGTAACTGACTTTCATCTGAGATACTCAATCAGTGCTTTCTTATTTGTTTATTTTTTTTCTTCTAATCCATGATCTGATGCTGTTCTGTCAGATTTCAGTTCTGCGTTATTTCTTCTTTTTATTCATTTGTTTTTCTGATTTCTCTGCATGGTTTCTTTATACAACACATACGATTTCTGTCTACATAGCAACATATGTTTTTCTGTATTTCTATGTGTTAACGTATATACTATATATAGAAATTGTATGTAATATGTGCACATATAATTTCTACACATATCCATATATGCGCACATATATGCGCATTTTAGTTGTAACTGGTGGCATTTCCCCAGCCATCTGTTTTACTGCTATCTAAATTTCTTGTCCTGATTCTCCATGCTATTCCTGGGCCACCTTTTCCTCCAAGTTACCCCACAAGAACCACAATATAATGCAGCTTTCTCTTAGCCAAGTAGACATTGTGATGTTTTTGCAGATATCAAGTGGTCCGTGAAAAATGTTTGTTGATTGCAGTTGCACAACTGTGATTTATCCACTTCTCTTTATTGTTTGCAACTCCTTGCTCAAGAGGTAGGCGATTTGTTTCAGCCAAAAACTCCCGAGTAACCTTTTAGTCTAATTCCAGAGAAGCGGGTGCTTAACTGCCAAACTCTCTTTTAAAAATGTCCTTGTAGTTTTATATGCTCGACCAAAACAAAACAACCTCTTCTTTTTTGTTGTTGCACGACAAATTTAGTAGTCCCTAGGAGGTCTTTGAAAACAATGAGGCTTTAAGGATGGAGTGCAGTGCGAGCTCAGATGTGACAGATGAATAATTGATTTATGGGTTAGTCGTAGGCACAAGCCAGTGAACTTGCTGCTGAAGGGCAGCGTTAAGAAAAGCGGACGCCAATGAGTTTTGCCACCTGCTTTGGAGAAGGCATGCTGGGGTTAGCAATCAGCTCTCCACATGGATAACTTTTCCTGGACTAACCCTACTAAATTTCACCCGGTGATTTTAGAAGAAGGCCTGCTGTGAGGTTCTGTTCCTGAGTGACAGAAATATAAAAGGACTTAGGGCATGAGCAAGAAGCAAACTGTATCACTTGCTTTTATTTCCCTGCATCTGCCTAGGGAAACCTCTGGCTATTTCATTTTTTTTTTCCCCAGAAATTGCAGCTTCTGCTACAATTTCCGCTAAGAAATGTAATTTTAAACGCCAGTTGTTCACACAAATGGCAATGTTTCATCTGTTAAAAAGCCTTCAGATGTCACACTTTTGCACTTGATAAATGTGAACAAAGAATGAAGTATTAGTCCTCGGTATATTACCATTACTCGAGTTACTTTAAAATGGCCACGTTTGAAATATAACCTCCCTTTACAAGCCTGACCTGAAATCAAGAAGATGCCGTTACCTATTTTGTGGAGTGTTATTATCCTTGAGCGTGGTTTGTTTTTACACCAGCTTTACCCCAGTGAGGCTCTCTGATCTTTATTTCTTTCATGGCAGAACTGCAGATTCAATGCACTGAATTATTTGAAAAATTAATATTATTCGTTTACATTGGATTATAGGTCAGCTATTTTAGCCTGTGCAAACAAGACCCTGTAGCTGAAATGCTAAGTCAGGGCTTGAAGCAGTGATGGAGCACCTGGTGGGAAGGCAGGGCCAACCCAGGGGAGCTCAGGTGCATGCAATGTGCCTGGGTGACTGGAAGGGCTGGAGCCAGGATCCACCCCTTCCCAGACCTCATTTAGGAGCTGGCAGTGGAGGTGAGCGTATCTGCCTGGATATCCCTGCCTACCTGAGGCCTTCCAATGGTAAGCAGTTTTTCTTCCATTGTTTCTGCATCCATGGCTGCTGCATTTGTGCTTGTTCTCACTTGTTGCCACCCTGCTACTGTCGCTGTACTTTGCATCACGTTATAGCATTACAGGCGCCAACAACATATCTGTAACTCAGATATACCACAATGGAAAACATTGTGATGAAGGTATTCTGGGATATGGTTTTCCAGCTCTCAATTACAAGCACTTAGTGGGGTACTTATTGTGTGCTGTGTCATTCCTGTGACATGGAGAGAAGCTCACTGGTAAGGAAGGGTTACGTATGAAATGTTAATTACTTTGAAAGCCTTAGCTCTGACTGAATTTTTTTATTACTCCTAAACAGCTTGAAGACAAAAATAAACAACGGAAAGAGCAATGGCTTTTAATTATTTCTCTGAGGTTTACAAATTGCATGGGAATTATAGGGAAATCTTTCATCCATCTTCTGTTTTTATAATTCCTATTCCTGTTTTATTTCTCGTTGTATTCTGTAACATTCCTTATTCCGTAAGAAAACTGAATATGTTAGTAGTCATTGAGTAATAGGGCTTGTATCAGACCATGCATTTTGTTGTTACTTCTTTCTTCCTTTATTGCAAATGGAAAGTAGAGTGGAGTGGCTTGCTTTGATAACTCTTTTTGGTTTGCTGGTTCCCTTCAGCAGACATTTTCATTTATGTATACATGGTTGGCATTGTGTAGGAGGTGGCAAATCGAGGGGAATGAGCCTTAGCATTTGGAATATGGTTTGCACCGTCTAATCTACGATAAGGGCATTCCTTCTGTTGCCTCGGTCCTAGCTCAAATAAACTCTTTAAACTCTTTTCATGAAAAAAATCTTCGCTTTTCTACCTGGAAGATCAGTTGTATCTGAGTATTGTTAGTTAATTGTAGGCCATTTCCTTTTAGCATATTTATTTTTGATTATTCTGTTTAGGATTATAACGAAGTAAGTTATCAGTAATGCTTTTAGGTTTATACGTGATCTACATTCTGAAACGGAGAACTTAAATGTGGATTGAACCTTTTTTTCAGTAGGGCATCTTAATGAGAAGTAATTACATTGAAGTAACAGTCCTGTGGAATTTTTGGAACAAATTCCAAAAAGAAGTTGATGCTTCCATTTTAAATTGACTTGGAGTAAATCACGTTCCTAAGGTCAAATAGGACTGTCCCCACAGATGTGTGTTTCCTAGTTCTCTGTTTGTATTTCTATCTGTATATATAATAACTGCAATAGTTGTGGAATTCCGCAGCATGTCCTGATATTTTTTTTCCTCTTTTTAAGTACCCGTATAAAAGAACACTTTTGCACGTTGCTAAATTACATTTCAAATAGTAGGGGTTATATTTGTTTCTCGGATAGGAATTTCACGGTTTTCCAATTAAGAAAACATGCAAAAATACGATTTTCACAGCTACTTTATTAGAAGCCAGAAGGCTCTTTCCACCTATCATATTTCCATTTTGCTGCTTCTGAAGAATCTCTTTGGTTGGGGATTGTCTTCATGGGTTCTATCAATAAAGAGCGACATGCTGTTTAAAGGAGATTTAAAGCACTGTTTATTGAAATACGGTTCGTGTTGAAGCAGGATTAGGTACCAAGGCTGCTTCTGTCAGGTTCGCAGATGTCAGAATGTGAATTGAAGTATATTTTCTGCAATTGTGACCTTGAGCAACAGCAAAAGAAAAGTGAAGGTAAGCAGAAATCTTTCTTGGATACATTATGCAGAAATGTCAAAGGGACGTGACTGCAAAAAGGAACATTCCTGTAGGTAAATGGTTAGAGATGTATCAGGAATGAAATGTTTGCAGCGTTATTGACTTCTTTGAACAATAGGAACGCGAACTGTTGCCCTGGAAAAGCCCTTTCACATCATAGAATCCTCCTTCTTTCTCTGCTGTGCGCAATGATGCTATAACCTAGTTAGCTGTATTTATGAGACCCCTGATTTTGAGTCGTAGCACATATCTATTTCTTTAAAGGTAAGCAGCTTAGTGGCATTTCAAAGATGGCATGCTCAAGCAAAAACACCCTGGAAGGAAATGAATGTACTTGTATGACATTACAACAACATCTCCTTCCCTGGAGCTCATGAGGAATTGCATGCTACTTTGGAGAATTAGGTATGCTTTGATGCCCAGGGAATAGCACAAAGAGGACTGGATACTGCCAAATGCAAGAAAAGAGCATGGAACGTAGAAGCTTGAAAGACAAGCTGTATAAAGATACTGTAGAAAACACACCTCTTGTTTTCTCTGATAACCAGAATGTAAGTTTCTGAACCTGAAGTTTCTGAACTCTAAGTTATGCCAGTGATAAAACAGTGGCCTCTGTTTAAAGGCCTTCTGAAGTAAAATACTGTAGATGTTGTTATCACAAAAACATCTTGCTAGCCGAGCTCACAGCTGGCACTAAGTGATGGTTGCCCGTTTGCCTGCCTTCAGCTGTTCCTCTGTCCTCCATCCACCAGATTTGAGCTTCCTCCTAATCTGCTACATTCTGCTTCTAAATTTAAACTGCTTGTCAGTCTTACAGCCCAAATCCATGAAATGAAGAGGTTAGCCACCTTGAAGGCAAGAAACCATACTGCTCACCTGACCCCAGTTCGGTGGAATAGCTCTTTTCAGAAACGAATGCAAAGAGCGAGTGCTGCTTGCTAAGTCAAGGGCATGTTTATAGAGGCAGGGACAACAACTTGTAAGCAAACTTTATTTCAAATGGCTGAATACGGTGATAATGAAATCACTTTTTTCACTCAGTGCTGCATTTAAATTCAGAAGGGGCTGCCTGTCTGCCCCGGCTTCACTTTCACCAAGTGCTGATTCCAGTCGGAGCCTCAGGCTACTGGATTAAAGACCTCATTTCTTATATTTCCTGCTGGGTTCTGCTGAGAAAGTGAGTATATCTGAGTAATTCACATCTTTTCTATCAAAAATGGAGGAAAAAAAGAGCATCTTGTACGTACAACTTGGGAAGCTGAATAAACAAACAGGTTTTCCCACTGTTCTTCCACAGTTCATAGAATGGCTTGGGTTGGAGGGGACCTTAAAGATCATTTTCTTTCAGCCCCGCTGCAGTGGGCAGGGCTGCCCCCCACCAGCTCAGGCTGCACAAGGCCCCATCATCCAACCTGGCCTTGAGCACCTCCAGAGATGGGACATCCACAGCTTCTCTGGGTACCCTGTTCCTATGCCACACCAACCTCTGAGTAACAAATTTCTTCCCGACATTTACCCTAAACCTCCCCTCTTTTAGTTTAAAGCCATTCCCACTTGTTCTGTTACTATCAGACCATGTAAAAGTCGGTCCCCCTCCCTCTTGTAAGCTTGCTTCAGGTACTGGAAGTCCACAGCGAGGTCTCCCTGAAGTCTTCTCCAGTTCTTCAAAGCTGCTGTTGGAATATTGCATGTATGCCTGTGCACAGATCCAGAAGATTATTTACTGATAGCATAGTTCTTCAGAATCTGACATTTGCCAACCAGTCCCATAGAAAGCTGAAGTTTGTCCCTGTTAACTGTATACTAGCTAGCATATGTCTGGAATACAAGCAACATTATTGTTATTATTTTTTAAAGATCTCTGCAGCTGCTTTGCACCCTCATGTACAAAGAAAACTGTTCCAAATGTCAGAGTCTTCTGCAGGGTGAAGTTTCTTGACAAGCTGTGTTTTATAATCATGGCTTCACACGTGGATAGTTGTTGTCAATGGCTCCTACAATGAACTGTAAGTACCTGCTAAGGATGCTGCCACAGCACAGTCTCATTAGAAGAAACAATTGTAGCTTTGCCTTTCCTTTTGAAAAGGATGAGTACAAGCTAGGAGTAAGTAACGAGAGCTTTAACTCTGCTGTTTTATAAATGAAGATTGAAAAGAACTGCAACTGTTTAACTACGAATTATCATGGAACATTATGAATGCTTTTGTCGCAGGTGAAAATCTTTTCAGAATACGAAGTAGTCAAAGCTTGTTGTCTTGGAAACTTTCTCTGCTTCTAAAAGCAAATAATAATAATAATAAAAAGAATTAAAAAGAAGAAAATGTTAAGACTGCTGGCAGGTACGTGGTACTTGCACTGGGATTCAAATGTCACCCTGCGCTTCTAGGGCTATTTCAGCTGGGGGCTATTGTGTTGAGTTTAGCTTTTTTTGATAGGAAAATTATATTCTAGGCTTGGTGCTTATGCTTGCTTTTAAAGGATTAAATTCACAGTGCAGCTGAAGAGGTGAAAGATACCTGGCCTTTTTTCACATTTAATTAATTAGAATTGAACTCTGAGGGTAAAATTGTTAATGAAATGTAAATGTAAGATGATGCTACTCTGGAAAAACAAATGTGCTGTGCCAAGAAATCCATTAGCCGAGTTTCTTATTTTCTCCTTAAACCTTTTATATTCAAGGGAAGCTGACCTGGACAGAGGACTCTGGAGGAACCGTAGGCTCCAGCTCTCATTCTGTTGCCTTTACATTTTTTTTTTAATTACATTTCCATTAATGTTTTAGGGGGTATTAAAGAAGAGAAGTAAAAATAAGGTAGAAATCCGCGAGTGTTTGGACACACAGGAGATCTTATTCTAATTTACAACATTCTTCTTGTAAGACAGTCTTCTAAGGTTGAGTTGTGTACCTGGCAGTTAGCACAGAATAAATCTAAGCACACTATCAACAGAAATATAACACACACAGATTAACAAGGATTTAAAATCGGAACTCCCGGCTTTGTTAACATGATGGATTTTAAAGACTATTTCTCTTTTCTCTGCTGCTTCTGAAGAGTTTTTCCTAACAGATGACATAATGGAAGAAGCCGATATTTTTAGTATCTAGGATACTGGAGAATGCCAGTTTAAATATTGCTCTGGATCCAGTGTATCTTTGAATTGTTTCTTTCATGATCTGTGATGCTTCATTCACCGCAAATTCTTGTTTGACATGCTATAGGTTTTTTCTTTTATGAATGAAATGAAATTGAATCTTTTGTCGCGTCACTCAATTTGATGTTGTTAAATTAAGCCTTTTTGGAATATTTAACAATACCGGGTGTTGTTTCCCCAGCCTATTCAATTAACGATGTTCAACTGTAAATTTAGACTCTAGTATATCTGAAAAAGACCAAAAGAATTTGCAAGTCCCAATGAATTACATCCTATTTTTTTTTTGCCCAAAATAAGTAGATATGTTACTGTTGAAAGGTTTGTATTAACTCTGGTAAGGGAAACCTTTGCTTTATATGCAGTGTTAGTAGGGGAAGCTTCCTTTATCATCCCTGCAGCAGTCTTAGTCCTGAAGAGGGTGTGCTGGCGTTCGTGTAGATCAGCAGCTTCCTCTTTTGGTCAGGGCTATTTTTACACTGAGTTTTATGCTGGAAAAAGCGTATGATTGTGTAATGGATGTAAGTGGGAGCTAAAGTATCTTTAGTGGTTGCTTGACGCTTGGTGCCTTTAAGTGTTCTTCTTGAAAGCCGTCAACCAAGAGTTTTCTTGTCTGGAGTCTGGTTTGATATTGGTAAGAATCCCCAGTGGAATCCAGTGAGCTGTGTTTAATGATTTCATGTCTCTTGACACTTGCTTTATGAAAACCACATGATTTTTTGGGACTGTGCTCCCAAAGGTACCAAAACTGAGACAGCTGATAGATGGACTTCATTCCAAGTCATGGTAGCTGAGTACTACTGCTCTCTCTTTACATATGTACCAGACCACGTTACATAAAGGCAGGAGGAGAGCTTCAAAAGGATCCAGTTGTTGTACACCTGGTAACTGATTTCTACTGACTGAGAATTTTCTGGATAAGGTATGTTAAACTTCCTGATAATTAATGACAGAATTAATTTGTGCACAGGCATTTCTTGCAGCCATCCTCCAGGAGACTAAGTCTCTTCTTTTAGGAGTGGTGTTGATGGGATGCTGCTGTGATAGCTACTGTCATATACATATTGAGTGGGGGGACATAAGTGATGCTACTGAATATGTATATAAGCCAGATTTAGCTTGATGTTCTGTCTCAGTTTTCTGTACAGAGCCTCAGAAAGCTGGTATTTAACTGAAGATATTTTATGGGATAAATTCTCTTTAGGTACTAAATTAGCTGCCATTTTCATTGGTCTCAGAAAGGGTTCCTTTAGACAGGCTAAAGCTATATTGGAATATATTGGAATGCAGTTTAACCATTTTAGTGACCACATTTTGTTTTTCTGCAGTCGCTGAATGTTTGTTTTTGTGGTTTTATTGTTTTGTTGTTCCAGGATCTGATGAATTCTCACGTTGGAGTTCTGAAAAAGTCTTTTATTTCATTTATCCTGAAATACTAAGTTCAAAGATCACTGTTTTCTTGCTCTGGCATCCCTTTTCTCCAATTTCTGAGGGTCCTGGGCTACATCAGTGCACTAATTCATTCGGTGTACTAGAGTAAAGTCCCACCAGCAAAAGAATTCTTATAGTCACTGATGGTACTGAAAGGACTTGCTACTGCCATACCGCAAAACTTTGTTCTGCATTGCACTGTACCTGAGCAGCACCTCCTGTGTGGAAACAGGACACAAGCTAAAGGCAATTGTATTCAGCCATGCTTTTGTTCTACTACTAAATAAAATGTTAAGTGCATGCTAAATACCAAATTGAATTAAATTTACATGAAGGAATGTACTTATTGGTAACTTAAAATTTTCTAACCCTGATTAAAATTAAAACCAGGAGTTAACAAGAGACATAGAAGTTCAAAAGCTTTTTTGATTATTTATCATGTTATTTTGTTATTACACCTCTTTATTACCATGTTCTAACAGATTCCATTCAACTAATGTAGAAGAACCTTGAGTGCATGCTCAACAGAAAATCAGTATAGATTTAAGGAGATTTCTTTCATATGGACTGTTGGGGCAGTACACATATACATTTTAATGAAGAATAGTAACTTTTTCCAGGTATTTTATTGAAAAATATTCAGAAGTAAAATGAATAGGCTACATAATATACTCAAGCTCCATAAAGAAAAGCAAAATAAAATCAGTCTAACAACATAATTTTTTATGGTCTGTTCTCTTAACATTATAAATGCACCTACATTAAATATTTATGGCCTAGGTGTTTAGAATAATTCCCTTGCTTTGCCTGTCAGCTTGCTGAACTCTATGGTCGAGGCAGATACTCTTTGATTTTATGTCCCTCTTGCTTATTTGTCCTGGCTGAGTGATAAAAGAACAAATTATAACATGCATGAAATCCAGTTATATGTACAGTACTAATCTGGGGATCCAAAGGCTGGTAATGTAGTTTGCGATCACTTAAATAATAAGGAAACAATTTTTCCTTTCGTGAATTGAAGAAAAAAACAATCCAACCTGTCAACAGCCACCTCTTATTGACTTTTTCTGTTAACGTTTTTTCTAGAGGAATCATTTTTCTCTACTTCTGAGTTGTACATGAGGTTTTTCCATCACTTTTTATTACAGTTGTTTGCATGGTACCCTACCATGCAGTTCCACCAAGGACACTGAAGTCAATAAGCAGTAAAAAAAAAAAGAAAGCACAAACAAAAACAAAGCCAGCAACAAGAGAACAAAAACCCCTCTTTCCTGAGTACAATGCATATACGTATATATCTGTCTGTCGATCTACCTGTATATACATCGGTATACTTGTATATATCTGAATGCAACTGGTTCTCTTTGTTGCATTTTGGCCCTTGCACTCTACCCTTCCAGCCATTCTTACTAAAGACCACAATAAATGCAATCTTTTGGCATTTTCTTAAATGTAAAGATTGTGGTTTTAGAGTAAGAAGAAAACTTGGGCTGCTACTGGGTGTTCCCTTAAGCTTTCATGTGCTTTCTGTTCTTATCACTGGTCATCCAGACCGACAAAAACTTTTGAAACTCTGTGGAGAACAGAATTTCTTGAAAACAAAGTTAGAAAGAAGAACTTTTGCAATCCCAAGATTTATAATGGCATTCTGATTGGAGAAACTTGCTAAGAGAACAAGCCAAAAGAAGAGCTTACAACTCCCTCCCTTCTCTCACTCTCCCCCTCGCCTGCTTTTTCAACTGTGGTTGTCACAACTGGATTGTATCGTAACAAACTCACTTATGATGCTTATCTGGTACTGCTGTCTCAGAGACCATCTACGTACAAAGCTGAATCAGAGATCTCAAATATATATCTTCATTCCCTTTGTTTTATACCTAGGTTGTCTACGCTGTTCTGGTATTTGAGTTCCTTTTTCATCTCTGCCATCTCTTGTACTTTCCATATACGTTTTTTTTATGTTTCTGTTTTTCAGGCATATGATATTCATCTGGTTAGGAAGAGCCAGTTGTGGGTTATCACTGACCGTTCCCAGAACAGCCGGGTTACATGAGAAACAGGTCAGTTAAATGCTAATGTTGTGGGGTAGAATGTGCAATTTCTCATCTTCCAAGCTCAGGATTGCAAAGTTCCTTATAACATTATTTGAAGTTGTGCTTGAATGAAATGTCCATTCACTTTGTGATTGAAAATGTCAGATTCAATGTAAGCTAATGTTCTTTCTACTGTTTGAACCGTAAGTGGAAAACGTTAGAAACAGTGGGACCCAGCTGGATCCCTTTTCTCATTTATGCCAATAATGCTGTATGCAGGTCAAGGAAGCTTGTGTTCTTTCAAAACATGCAAACCATTTATAACTAGACAGATTGCTCTTCTTCAGTATTTTAGCATCTTCATAAATGGAGCAATTGCAGTTTTAGATTAAGAAGGAAATACGGACAGGGCAGCTGTCTTGGTTGTGCATAATTAGATTTTTATGCACGCTGTTCGTATAAATGTGAACAACCATTCATTTCTGAGCGAAATGAACAGAATGCATTAAATACCGCGTGACTGGCTCAAGGTTGCAGAAATGTACTGTATTAGCAAGCCTGGTATTGCTTCTTCTATCTGTAGTTCTTAGGACAGCTGCACTGGTTATTTTTGACGTTGTTGACACATTTATAAATGAGATCCGGTGTCTATGCCCCATTTATTCATCTATCTACCTACCTATCAATTTTTCTATTTAATAATCCACTGCTGTCTTCCTTCAACATTCACTAGTCCCCCCAATACGTTTATGTTTGACTTTAAAAGGACAAAGTTATAATGATTTACAGACTGTACAAAATTCTTCACATTGTAAGTGTTTTACTGTAGGAAAAGCAAAATCTTATTTGACGTTTTGTTGCTACTTGAATTCAGAAATCGTACGTAAAAACAATGTTTATGCATATATAGTATCCCATAAACATATTCTTTAACGTCTTCATTATATTAGCTTCAGTATTCCAAGATTTTATTACTGATCTTTTTATAGACTTTAAATGTTCAAAGAAGGTTGAATGTTACTTGAAGGAATTAGAATTGTTTTGGCACAGTTCAGTAGCTTCACATTTATAATATGGGGAAACAGATGAAAACTCAGCATCACTACATCCCACTTTTACTTGAATCATTCAGTTCAAAATTAAATGCTCCACTGCTGTAACAGTTTCCAGACATCTTAGACATTACACCTAATATATTCTCACGGGAAGACCACTGATAACGCTATGGTATAGTATCTGTAAACGTTAGCAGTCCAAAGTGCTCCTATTTTATAGTATTTTCTTGGTACTTTTGTTTCTTTTTCACATTTTCACAAGTTTCTGTAAGAGGTTAAAAGCCTTTGTAGATTTCTCTGTTCCCTTTCGTTTCCTTTTATCTTTTAAATAAGTCACTAGTGACTCCAAATCATCTCTTGGCAGTAGCCTTTATAAGGAAAATGAAAAGGGAAAAAAAGAGCTGTAGCAGTGGGCTGGATATTTTACAACATTATTGGTTTGGTGAGTTCAGACCTATGAATATCTAGGGCCAGATATTAAAAACGCATTTAGCACTTTTCCTCAGGCCTATATTCTCCCACTCTAGAGGAGCTGACCGCTGGTTGGTTTGGGGATTCTTGGTCCTTTATTTGCTTCCAGTGGTGGTCGTTTGGATGGTGGCGCTTTGTAGCTCTCTTCCAGGTGAATGTGCTAAGTGGAAAAACATTCATGTCTGTATTGCTAAGGAAGTAATAACTTTCTCTTTAGGGTGACACGAAGCACACATTTTGATTAAAATAACTTACGATTTACTGTATCTTTATCAACTCAGATCTTCTGAAGCACAGGTGCATCTGCTACCTGCTATGTTTTTCTTAACCTTGATTTATAACTCATGCAGTGTACAAAGAAGGAATCGTATAGTTTCAAACACAAAATTGATGTTATTTATTCATTTCAGCTATTAGCAGGTGAGAAGTAATAGCTGGCCATTTATGTATTGGTACCAAAGGTATTTAAACATATGAAAAGATGGATTATCGCAATAGCACTTACGCTGCTGTTTTAAATAGCCCGACACAAATTATCTCAGCAAATATTTGATCACTGTGTTTTTGTGGTTGCTTTGAATAGAACACGATAATACGTAACCAGAAAATGCACAAAAGGAAGAACAATTTCTTTCTGAAAAAAAAATATGGAGGAAAAAGGGCGCCACGACTGCAATCCTGTGCACTCACTTTTTCATATTCATAAGTGAATAAGAGAAAAAACTCAGGACGTATCATTTGCAATACCTATCTAAAGAGCCAGTGCCTTGAGTACTCCGCATTAATACACTCTAAACAAAGCAGCAGCATTTGGGCCTTTTGTTTTAGTTCTGTACTTTGACCAAAGCTCGTTGCTTGCTTTGAGGTCAGAGCCATCCTGTCTGGTTGAGACAATAGAATCAGGGGTGCACCATATTTCTCGGATTGTGAACCAGTCATTTTTACACGCTGAACTCCTGGGAATATCTTGTTGAGCGATTTATGCTACAGATGTGAAAGTTCAGAACTGACTCAGAGTTCTAGAAAGGAAATATAACAGTAATGTGTAGCTACTCGTTGTTAAAAATATCTAGCGCGGGCAATTTTATTTTTAGCATCTGTAATGTAAAAAACATTCATATATTTCTGCATGCGTAATTAAAACCCTCTAATAATCCAGCAGCAAGATCTAAATGAGCAATTCTCAGTTCTTTTTCAGCACGAAAACCTTTGGGCGAGAATCATTGATCATTTTAAAAAATTCATGGTATCCTCTGAACGCGTACATTAAATTTGCATAGGTATAAATTATGTATGTGTAAGCCTATATGTTTATAATTAAAAATCATAGATTATAATGCTCTGCCATTGATGGGAATGAGCTTCTGTGGCTGGTAAGTATTTAGGCTGTTATGTTTCTGAGCAAATGCATGAACACTTCCAATTAACAAACAATCTCAGTCTCAAGTTTTGTTACATTAGTTCTCACATAGGTCTGGAAAATAAATTAGAATTTACCAGATCGTTAAGTTCTTTGATGATTATAACTAATTCCTGATGCAGTATTGTATCACAAAAACGTTTTTGGACTGATGTGTTTGGGAAGGCTGCTTTCCCCCTCCCTGCTCTTTCAGTTAAATGGCGGTGGAGCAGCTGACCCAGGGAAGCGGTCTCCTCAGTGCTGGGCCTCCCGAGTACACCAGCTTTCCAGGTGCGCTTTCCAGGCGCTCAGCACCTCCTCCCAGACTCTTAAGCATGATGGCAGTTTTTGCTTACATTCAGGATGCTGACACGGTGCCAGGAAGTTTATGCTCGTGAGAGCAAAATGGTGCGCTGGAGTTGTAAATGTCCAGAGCAATGGTGGGTGCCCCATCCCTTCTGGAGACAAACTCAGGCCTCATGGGGCTCTGAGAAACCTGGTCAAGATGTAGGTGTCCCTGTTCATTGCAGGGGAGTTGGACTTAGATGACTTTTAAGGGTCCCATTCAACTCAGTTCTATGATTCTAAGGTAGTAGTGATTAGTGGATTTCCGCGAGACGTAGTGCCAGGTTATGGATGTGGTTATGCGGGCTTTTGTCCCAGCAGAGCTTCCCTGGTACAAACAGAGAATATAGCATCATTGCTCAAATTATCTTAAAGGTTCAGCTAATTAATTCAGTTTTTCCATCAATATTTCTTCCTTATGCTTCCTCGTTTAGTCTTGCTGGAAAGAATATTCTGCAGGCGCATCACATTGTGCTGCTTGCTGTCTGATACTGCAGTCATTGTGATTACAGAGGAAGTAAATTGCTAAATAAATCCTGTTTGTTCTAAAGTGGGGAAGGAGAGATGTATTTAAATGCAAAAGCGGCTCTACAGAGTGAGACGATGAACTGCAGCCTGGGTTGGTTTCATGATGGCTGAGAACCTGTCTCTCTTGAAGGAACTATGGGTGTTCCCAGCTTCTGCAGCAACCCAGCCCCTTGCTTGATGCATGATTTGCTCTAAGGTGTCTGAGGGCTTCTATATAGCTACATGCAGGGGAAAGTCTTAAGGATCTCAAGAAATCAAATAGTTATCAATCATTTCTTCCCCATAATTAAAGATTTGAATAGTACTGTATTGCCATATATTGCTTGCACACGTTCAACTGCAAATAATGAATGACTGTGATTATATAAATTGTGTTTACCCAAGCACGTGTATGTCCTGAAACATCTTTGTGTGAGAAGGAGCCATCCAAGTGAACAAAGAGTAAAGAACATCTCATTCTGGTCCTATGGGTAGAAATCAAGCATTTTGAAGCTCAGATTTTGCTCTACGTTCTCCCAGGAATTCACTCAGAGGGTGATGATGTACTGGAACAGGTTGCCCAGAGAGGCTGTGGATGCCCCATCCCTGGAGACATTCAAGGTAAGGCTGCATGTGACTCTGGGCAGCCTGGTCTAGTGGTTGGCGACCCTGCCCACGGCGGGGGAGTTGAACCTAGATAATCTTTGAGGTCATTTTCAACCCAGGCCATTCGATGATTCCATTTCAAGCCTAGCTCTGGGTTGCCAGCTCATCGATAATTTTTTAGTTAGAAGTTAATGGGTGAGACATGTGCAGAATGAATCTGTGGTGCTTACACCTGAGCGGTTTCTTGGAACAAAGCTCAGCAGGGTCAGCGCAGCATGTTAGATAATAACGCATGGTATGCGGGGTGTGAATGAGAGGAAAAAAAATAAGCCCATGTTTTAGTCTTATGTTTAAATCATTACCTTCCTTTGTAATTTTGGCTTTCCCTTGCTTCCTCTTGACAGTATACTTAGGTAATTCTTTTTCTTTGTGAACCGTCTTCCCTTGCTAAAACATTATGGTGTCCAGCTGCTGCTTGAAACCTTCACGTGTTAAATTATTAAGATATTTTTAGAGGTTACAGTGGGAGGAAATTTGTGCAATAGTTTTCCTAAGTAGATTAGAAAGTTCCTTTGAAGTAGCACCTTGTGTATGCAAAATTTTGTTTTATGACACACACACACACACATCTATATGCACATCTCTGTATTCCGTAAAATGGTCACAATACTTTTATCAGTATAATCCCACCCCACGTGACCAAATGCATTTGCTGGATCTTATTATAAGTTACAAATTAACCCCCCCCTTGTTACGGGATATTATTCTGCGGCATGTGAGGGTTTGATTTGTATTCCCACCACTTAATCTCTAAGAAACATTTTGTCATTTGCGGCTAAAAGGATTATTTTTTTCTCCTCTCCTCCCCATTAAAACTGTGCAAAGCTTGTATTTCTCTGTGTAACCAAAGGTCAGAGTGGCTGCGTAATGCACTTGAAGATCTCGTGCTGTACAGTGCCGCTATGAAAGGACAGGCATCGTGCCATGCATTTGGCTTTCCAAGGTGCGTTTAAGTTAATAAGAGCCTCACAGTGCAGCTGGGACTAGAGCACAGTGCAAAAAAAAACCAGAAAGAGAGATAAGCGTGTGCCAAGGAGGGAGGGATCCTGCATTTTAATAAGCAGTTTCTGAAATAATCCCTGTTGCTGTTTGTAGCGTTGCACGGCCACTTCTTCATGCATTGGGGAGCAGTGGGTGCAGACTGCTTCGCAAGGGAAGGGCAGCAGCAAGAGAGGGGTGACAGCAAGGCAGGATGTTTTGACTGAAGTCTATGTATATTTTTTTCAGGTCGTTCTTTACAGCAGTCATGAATGGGAGAATCATCTATCTGCAGATGCTTGTGAAGACTGAGAGATGTATTTAAACTATTGTGAGTTTTTCTTTTTTAGCCTTTTGTTCTTGCTAGTGATACTTTGTGCTACAAACACGAGTGCAGTCAAGCAAATCTGCTCGCGGCAGAAATCACACACACCTGAAAACAGACAGTATTTCTTTTTGGTCGGGTCACTTATTACTTAAAGAAAACACCTCATCAACTCTAAAAGACAGGAGATGGACGCATGACCTGCACACATGGGTTTTTGTGGGGGAAAAAAACATCTAATTATTATCAACAACTCCAAGAATGAGGGCACTTCATGGTTGTAATTTGGAAAATCTCTCTTGTTATCGCAGAATGGTTTGGGTTGGAAGGGACCTCAAAGCCCAGCCAGCCCCAACCGCTGCCATGGGCAGGGCTGCCTCCCCCAGCTCAGCTCCCCAGGACACAATCGTGCCTGGCCTTGAGTGCCTCCAAGGTTGGGGCACACATGGCTCTCCGGGCAGCTGAGCCAGCACCTCACTACCCCTTTATTTTCAAGTTAAAAATAAAATGAAAGATGTCCAGACTGCAAAAAGACAGTGTTCCTTTTAAGTCTTCGGATTAATAAACCGTAGAGAAATCACTTTACTTTTGCAAACGGTCTCATAGGAATGCTTCCTATGAGAAATCCCTGAAGGAAAAAAGCATTTTTGTTTGTTTCCAGTTGGAAAAGAGTGCTTATAAAATGCAGTGGATCTACCTATTCCCTAGCCAGCAATTGCCAACAGACCAACAAGTGAATGAGGCTCAAGGTTTCTCTCTGTCAAACGTGGTGAATCTAGCAGTACAACTGCATTTCTTAGTGAATATTTTCTGTTCTTCGGTACTGTGCTCAACCTGACCATTTCTCCAGCATATATTATTGTTTATTATTTGCCAACATTTATATTGTTATATAGCCATAAAACAAAGGGAACTGCACAGCACATTCATAATTGTTTCCAAAGAAGCACGATGTTTTTAGGGGACAGACTATTCAAATAAGCATCACACATAACACTAGGTAGCTTTTCCTATATTAATAACATCTTTGTTTTCTGATGATATTTATTTGCTGTGTAAACTGTTTTTCTCCTTCCCCAGTGGCTTTCTAGAGTTATAGTATCTCCCTGCATTCCTACCCAGTGCTTGGCTACTGCCAGAAAACATAGCTCATAGAACATAGTGGCTATATTAGTGGGTTATTTCTGAGAAGTCACAGGATCGTTTGATGTTTTGCTAATGAGCAACATCAGGAACATAACAGTGTTCATTGAATGAATAGTCCAGGTTTAAAAGCAGTTTGATGTTTGGAAACCCTATGCAGATGTGAGGAGAAACAGGAGGATGCAAGGACATGGTAACGAGTTGCTAAAAACTCAGAATGTGTGAATCTCTATCTTGAGAGTGCTTTTGTACTTCAAAATACAGCATCTATCTACTCTGATATTTTCAGAGTCCTATTACACTTCCAAATGTTATATATACATATATATATAATATATATTTTTTTTCTTGGGAGTGATCTCAAGCAATGGATCTTGATTTTTTTGCTTTACGATGTGATGTTGTTGGTCCACCTCAGATTTGGGGTATTCCTGCTTCCTCTGTCCGGGATGAGCTCCTCCAAGTAAGACTACCAGGCTTTTATTCTGTGTCTTCTGCAGTCCCTCCCTCTCGTCTCATCGTGCACTGTTACCTGAAACCTACTCTATGTATTTTTGTGTCAAATTCCTGGGCGTGCGGCTCATAAATACTGTGTCTTTCTTGCCATGAAAAGACCGCTCAGAGTTGTGAAGTGTTTTATTTCCAGAGAACTGAAAGTTACCTCTCCCTTCCTGTCGCATGCACAAAAACAGCTGTATCTTAGGGTCAGAGTAGCATCACAGTCAGTTCAGAGGTCCCTCAACTCCAGACATTGATCAGATGCTCTTTAACAAATGTGTGGTAGCAATGATGTTGGGATGGCTAATGGTTTGTCCTGTAGATATGTTCATTTGCACAGATTTCTTAGGAGACAAAGGGTAAAAGGCTCTGTAACTTAAGCATTCAGCTGATAACTGGAGCACAAAAAACACACTCATGTTGCACATATTTTTCTGATGGTTGAGTCATAGGTAACCAACTACTTGACAAGCTGGTAGGTTCATTATCAGGTATTTAATTATATTTTATGAATGACTACTTCTGTCAGTCCAGAAGAATGTAAGACAGCTTTGTAAATACAGTTCTTTTGATATCAGGTGCAAACATAAACGCTTGCTAGGTTTGCACATCATTTATGTGATATCCTAGGAATTACTGTTTCTTTCTATTCTGTATCTTGTATTCATCATAGAAAAATACTGAAGGATAAAAAAAGTCATGCTCAGTATAAAAGGCTAGTATTTAGTCTTATTTAAAACTTCTCAGTGCATGGGATTCCCGACGGACCTTGCCTACCTATCCCAGTTTTATTTTGTATTTTTGTGTGAAGCTTTCTGACCTGCAATCCTGAAGACATCATG